>KN805403.1:253166-280937 GCA_000818945.1 Schizochytrium sp. CCTCC M209059
CGCGGGGCCGGCCTGCTCGTCTGTCTGTCTGTGCACGCGTGCTCGCGCCAGCGGAGGTAGAGGTCTCGCTCGAGGCGGGGCGACGGGAAAGACGAGGGGAGGAGGTAAGGTACCCTTTTGCGCTTGCTGGGGAACGAACTCCTGTCTCTCGCTCCCTGCTTTGGCTTTCTCGTGTTTTGTTCAAAGGGATTGATTCCTCGCCCCGGCCACTCCGGCATAACACATCAGTGTGACGACATCATCATCATCATCATCATCATAGTAACGACACCAAGATGGGCGCCTGCTGCTCCACGTCAGGGTTCGCAGAGACCTACGAACACGCCCGACACGTGAGCTCGATCGACCTCATCAAAGAGCTCTCCGAGACGGCAGAAAAGTGCTGGAAACTCCTGCTAGAACAAGAGGAAGGCAACATTGACAGAATCGATACGCGCATCGTGCGCGAAACGCTCACCAAGAGATCGCCCTATGTGGAACCCGCACATGCGCAGCGCGCCTTTGCAAGGTATGCCGACGAGACCATAAACTTTGGCCAATTCTGCGATCTCTTTGTCGAGTACCACGTCTCAACGCCCATTCACGCGGCAAGCATCTTCCAGGACGCCTGTCTCAAGTTTCCCGGCGTGCTCACAGCTGCTGATCTCGGCAACTTTCTCGCAGACATCTCTGGCGGCGCCGAACACCATTCCCTGCACGAACTCGAGTCAATGATTGCCTATTACGAGCAAAACGCCGACCAGCTCATCGTGGCCAAGGCTCCCAAGGGCTGCATGTCCGTCGAAGCCTTTGCACAATTCCTCGTCGACGCCTCGAGAAACTCTTTTGCGGACAAGACCAAGCTGAAAAAGGTGTACCAGGACATGCACAGACCCCTTTCTGAATACTACATTGCTTCCTCGCACAACAGCAGTCTGCTCGGTAACCAGCTCACCTCGCGCAGTAGTAGCGAGGCCATCAAGCGCGCCCTTTTGCTTGGCGTGCGCATGATTGAGCTCGATGCCTGGGAAGGCGAGGACGGGGAACCCATTGTTACCCATGGCCATACGCTCGTGGTACCAACCACATTCGAAGCTTGCATCGCCGTTGTGCGCGAGGTCGCATTTTTCAAGACAAAGTACCCGCTCATTCTCACCATCGAAAACCATTGTGGCCTCGAGCAGCAGCGTCGTCAGGCTGTCATTCTCCACGAGCAGCTCGGCGCGATGCTGTACGGTTACGATCGTGACTTTACCACCACGCCTCTGCACCAGCTCATGGAGGGCGAGCACGCCTGGAAGTCTCCCGAGGAGCTCATTGGTCGTATCATCATCCGCGACAAGCCCATTAAAAAGCTGAGACGACGCGACGACCGCGCAGGCCGCCGTGCGAGCGCCTTTCTCGACATGCATCGTCGCCGCAGCGCCGGTATCCTTCGTTCAGGAACGGGTCAAATGGACACGCTTCCCTCGTCCATGTTGGCCATGGCCCGGGCAAGCATCCAAGCCGCAGCGAAGTCCATTATGACAGTCCCCTCGGCGGAAACCTTTGCCTCGAGCTCTGTCGGCGTAGACCTTGACGAAGATGCCATGAAAGCCGCTGCTGATGCTGATGCTGGCGCTGGCGCCGTTGATGCATCGTCACCATCACCATCCTCTCCATCTCACTTTCCTTTTCATGGAAAGAGTGCAAAAGTCAAGGAGGCTTGCAGTGGCGATGATGAGGATGATGAGGATGACGACGAGGAGGAGGATCTATCTGGCGCTTATGGGTCGCCGCTTCCAGCCATTATTGAAGATAGCCTCGTGACGCCGCTCGATATCGCTCCGCGGCGACCATCTCCAGATCGTCTCGCCGCGGAGGCCTCGACGGTCGATGTGGACGACGGCGAAACAGACTCGAACGCTGACTTTATGCTCCCCATGAACGTTGTTGCTGTCCTTACTGATCGATTCGACCGTCGCAGCGTCGCCAAGCGTGTCAGCGCTCGTCTTGTGCGCAAGCTACGCCCACTCTCTGTGGAAATTGCGCGCAGCACCTCTACTGCGGGAAGTCTTCACTCAAGCGAAACTGGAAGTAGCCCCGCGAGCGTCAAACCGGGCTTCGACCACGACGATGACGAGGACGACAGCGGCGAATTTGAGTTCGACGAGGAAACGATCTCCACACTCGAACGAATCACCGAGGCCATCAAGGCGCGCAGCGCCGACACGGCTCTCTTAGCCCTCATGTACATCAAGAATGTCAAGCTCCGCTACAAGATATCGCCCTTTGGCGTTGACTTTCATGAACCCGGGTTTTGCTCCTCGTCTTCCATTGATGAGCGAAAGCTTGCCACGCTTACCAAATACCCCGAACGATCTCTCTCGCTGGCCTCGTACTGTTGTCGCCACATCATCCGCGTCTACCCGGCAGGCCAACGGTTCGACTCATCCAACTTTGATCCCTTGCCGGCATGGTCCGCTGGCGTCCAATGTGTTGCGCTCAATGTGCAAAAGAATTCCCCCGCAGTGTGGATCAGTCATGGCAAGTTTCGTGACAACGGCGGCGCAGGCTATGTGCTCAAGCCGCCAGCGCTGCGCAGCGAGGACGCAAGTGTCGAGTTCCCGGAGCCTTTGACGCTCAAGGTCGATGTCCTCTCGGGCCACTATTTGATGCCTGCTTTCGACTTTCGCGACGCCTCGCGCGATCCGCTGCAAATCCCCACCGAGGTCTGCGTGGAGACCTCCATTCACGGTGTCAAGGCGGATACGATCAATTTTCGCACGCGTCCCGTCAAGCGTAACTGCTTCAATCCATCCTGGAACCAGGCCGCGCAATTCAAAGTCACTCGACCTGATCTTGCGCATTTCTTGATGGTCGTCAAGGACCAAGACGGCCAGGTCTTTTATCAAGCAAGCCTTGCCTTGCACTGTGTTCGCGAGGGTTATCGTGTTGTCCCGCTTTCGACGCCCTCCCTCGCGCCGTCCAAGTACGCCTTTTTGTTTTGCAAGTTCACCATACTACCCATGGAGGACGAACAGTCCTCGCCTGAAGAACTATGATTCATGTGTTTCCTTTCTTTGTTCATTCTTTCTTCTTTGCCATCATCGATCCTCCTCTCCCACCAAAGCTGTGCTCATCCGTCTGCTACATAGCTAGTCCTCAACATCGTAAAGGACGTGATTCCTTTCGAACATGCGTCGAAAGCTTTTCATTTGTTTGATTTTAGAATGGAGAATGGTGCGGGGAAAAAGGAAACTAGTATAGAAACCTATCAATCTATCTACTACAAGGTGGTTTGGGCTTTCTCGAAGTCGCACTGCAAGATTCGCCATTTGCTTTTTGTTTGTCGGTTTTCAACATCTCAGGCACTCGCCATCTCACTCAGACAAAGGTGTGAGTGCTGCACGTGTTCCGTACCATGCGGGAGGCAATGGTCCGAATGCTGCACGTGTTCGGCCCCATGCAGGTGAATGAGTCGTTGCCGACGAAGCGCATTGAGATAACGCGTTGGCAGATGCACATTGAACATCTTGGGCGTTAACACAATCTCACTGAGACTAAGAGCCGGGTCAACCTCCTCGGCCATGTACACATCGTGGCGCGCTGGCTCGTAGCGCGACTGCAAGGGAATGTGAAAGACGCGACCGCCCGGGAAGAGACGATCCCGACGCGCCTGGCCCTCGGCGCGGATTCGCTCAAGCGTCTCACGACCACTTTCCTCGCAAAGCATGTTGTTGTTGGCCAACTGAACGAGCTCGTCGCATGTGCGGAAAAAACCTTCCACACTCACAAGCGAAAGCCGACAGACAAAGTCGTCGCCTAGTACGAGCGAACTAATGCGCTTCTTGGCATACTTTGAGCGCGCAAGAGAGTGGCTGAGACAGCATGGGGCCGCAAATGAAACTGCGCGAACCTCACGCGAGGCAAATACAGCCTCTTGCGACCAAATGAGCGCCAGCAACGTAGCACATGCACCACCTAGACTGTGACCTGTCACCTGCAGACCATAAGCCGGAAACTCGCGCATGGCAGACTCTAACGTGTCTTGAACCTCGGCCTTGACATTGTGCGCTGCCTGTAGGAAACCACCATGTGCTGTTCCATGTAAATGTTCGTCACTCACCTCGTCGTACAACGTAAGTGACGTCTCTTCGCAACTGAGGTCCGTCACAACATCCTGCAGCCGCATGGTTCCGCGAATGGTCACTACAACGTTCCGCGTAACGTGGTCCACACACACAAAGTATCCCGGTCGAAACGTGCGCGAAGTATCCTGTACAAGCCGAATGTCACGCGCGTCTACACCCGTGAGAAGCTGGATGCCGCTCCGATTCGACCGCATTCCCGCGCGTCCAAGTCCGAGAAACTGTAGCGTTTTCCACCCATACGCAGCCGCGCTAAATTGCATGAGACGGTCGAGCACGAACAGTCTTGCACCATCAAGACGCACACGACTTTCGACACCCTCGCGGTGCCAGCGATATCGGCGCTGCAGCCGGACAAGCTCCTGGGCTCCTTTATGCAGCGCAAGAGGGTTTCGCAGCTTGAGTCGCTCTGCGGTTGCGGTTGCAAGACGAGAAAAACGAACGAGGGCTTCTACGACCGCCCACTTTACAGCAGCAGAATTTTGGTCAATGCGCGCATCGCCGTGCCTTTGCACAGTACGGGCCATAGCACGGCTTTTCATTGCAGCGTTTAGGACAGCGTCCGATGCGCCCATGCCCACCACACTCAGCCAAAAGTACGCTGAGTGCAGGTATCCGCCCGTCATGAAGGTGCCAGCAAGCTTCATTTCTGCTTCGCCTCCATAAAGGTCTTGAGAAGAGGGGTGCGCTCTGGTCATGGCTGCGCGGGTTCTTGCGGCCGATGTTTTACGCGCCACCGTTGCGCGTCGTAGTGTCGCGTGGGCAAGCATGTTCTTGTTCTTTGAATGCGCAGCGAGGAGGGTCTTGTCGCTAGCTCAGCAACGTCCGCCTCGCGTTCGTTTCGCAAAGTCTCTGCTCTGGCTGCTGTGCTGCCGCGAGGGCGTCTTTGACTTGGCACCGGCACCAGCACCCGTCAGTCGCCCCTAGCGGCGACTGGCCAGGCCTCGTGCCGCTTCGCCTCGCTTTGCGGCGGCGCGCTTGCTGAGAAGACGCTAGAGCTTGGGTTTTGCCTTCGTAGCCCGCGTTGAAAGCGACGCCATCGCGGTTCCGCCATGCTAGGTCTTGCGTTGGCCAATACATATAACGCATCGCTGCACAATGCAACGCATCTTGGGCCCCGGCGAATCTAGCATAATGCCCCCTTACCACATAATAAGCAGGAGTTTTTCAGGGGGCATGTAAAGAGTGTTGGCTGCTCGGAGCAAGGGGGATCTTTTCTTGGACAAGTACTAGCTGGCTGCTGGCCAAGGAGTTATACGGCAAGAATAGGTTAGAGGCCAACTGCCTGGCTGAATAGCGTACGTAGATATTTGCCAGAAAATGTAGAGTGAGGCAGAAAAGGAATGCAGCGATTCATTCATTTTCTATATCATTCTCGAGTGGCTCGAATCCAACAAGAGCGAAGGCATTCCGTTGAAGAATTAAGCTCGTCTCGGTAGGTGGTAGGCCTATTCTCGATATAAACTTGCTCAACAGCAAACTACAGCACAAGAGGCTCACTTTTTTCATGACGAGGATCGTGTCTCCGCGCATGAGAAGCAAAGTACGGCTTTTTGATTTGGGTAATTGACGCAAGCCAAGGCTGGAAGTACATTTGATGATCGTACAATTGGACCCACGGTCATGCCGCTTTGCAAGCTGCTTGGTCTTATTTTTAACAAGTTGCTCCCGCGGCGGTAGGCTCTGTTCGCCAATGCTCGTAGTACTTTAAAAGGCATCATGATTGATTGCAAAGTCCGAACAAACAAACTTTTTGAACCGAGCAAGGAGACAAACACAATTTGCCTTGACCTTGCAGCGCGTGTCACACGGTCAAGACAGCGCGCGCGGCGTGCAGGCTACCGCGCCGAGGAAGATGCCGCGGCTGCGAGATGATCGAGGTAGCAGACGCGGCGAGAGACGCGCGCGGTCACTGCAAACAACGGCCATGGACCGCGCAGTGTTGCATAATCCGGTCGTCGTTGCGCTGGTGGGCCTTGTGCTACGTTGTTCCGTGGGCCTGCACCCGCACGGAGGCCAGGGAAGACCACCAGCATACGGCTCCTTCGAGGAGGAGCGGCACTTTATGGCAGTGGCCGTTCAGGTTCCGATGAACGGCTGGTATGGTGACGATATGGGTGTATGTCCTGTCCACAGAGCCTTTCATGGAGAAGGATGCCTTCGCTACCCACCGCTTGCAGCATACGCGTCGCTCGGCTTTGGCGCGGTGGCAGAAAAGCTCGTTCCCAATCTTGTGAACACGACAGAGTATGCTTGGGGCTTTGAAAACCAGGACGCGCGTGCCTATATGCGCGCGACGGTGCTCATTTGCGATGTTCTCTTTGTCTTCTCATCGGCATGGCAGTTTTGCCTCTTGTATTATCGCTCAGGCCGTACAAGCAAGATGAGCAGCAAGCAGTTGCAAGCACGAAAGTTTCGATTGAATGCGTCGCGTACTCTCGCGAAACGTCACGTCGCTGTGCCCCCTGGTTATCCTCGCAGACACTATAAAGCTTCGGAGGACTCCGGTGAAGACGATGACAGCGACGATGATAGCGTATGTGTAAAAGAGTCCCCCAGGGCTGCTGCTGGTGGTGCGTCTGTTGTCAATGGAGAAGAAGAAGACGAAGACGAAGAAGAAGAAGAGGAGGAGGCAGAGGATGGAGATGATGAGCACGTGGCGTCTGGAGACAGCGCCGAGGCAGAGACTTTTGTTCTTTACAATCAAAATATGTCAAATCTGAGGCACCGTAAAGGCGTAAACACAATGGGGAGTCCCGATGAGAATGGTCGAAATCTTTGCGCCCCTGTCCGCTCCGACGCTCTGCAAAGCACGAAAACAAGCGCGCTTGCGACCGGACCAGCCACAGTAACCGCCGACGCACCCGTGGCGCTCGTCTCGGAGGTCTTTCTCATAATTCTACTGCAGCCAGCCTATGTACTCATCGACCACGGGTACTTTCAGTACTCGGACATTTACGTGGGACTTGTCATGTGGACGCTGGTTTTTTGTGGTCAAAGACGCTATTATCTGGCCATGGTCACGCTCTGTCTTTCGCTCAACTTTAATCAGGTCACGTACCACTTTGCACCGCCCGTGATTATCTATTTACTCGCGCAGCACCGGGGCCGATCTGATTTATCGCGTCTCGTGTACGTTCTGTCGTTACTCTCTGCCTGCGTGCTCGTGTTTGGCTTGATATGGGCGCCCCTGTGTCTCCCGTCGGACGATGCGTCATCGTGTGTAGGCGTCGTGCGCCGCGTCATCCGTCGTGTAGCCGCGCTTCCACAGGATAATGTCGGTTCACCAGCGCTGTGGTCCGTGTTCCCGCCTCTCACCAAGCTGGCGAATCGTCTTCCAGCATTATGGGTCCGGGGCGTGGGTGTTTTCACGACGGTTGCGGGCCTCGCGCCCTCGTGCGTTGACCTCGTGCGCCGAGGCGTCGCACCGGGTATGCGTCGCCTCGTGTGGGCTTTGTTCAACAGCTCGCTGACCTTTGTGCTCCTGGCCACTGGCGTGGATCGTCTGGCAGTCCTGCTGCCACTCATGCCGGCGGCTCTTCTTGTGGGCGAAGCCCCTGGTCCTTCATGCTGGTTTAGCGTCATGGCGGTCTTTACTCTTTCTCCCATGTTGGTGTCGGAGGGACTTGGGCTGGCCTATATTGTGTCAACGAGCGTCTTTGCGGGAACTTGCGCTATTTGCTTTCGGCGCGAGATCTTTTATTTGCCTTTGCCCTGGGTCGCGGCGCGTTCTGATGCTGCCGATCTCGACGGCATACGGCACGGCATGCGCATGGTGGATGCTACGAGTTATTTGCGCGCGGGCGGGGCCATTGCGCTCGTGATTCATTTTTGCGCGGCGACATCGTCTATAGCGGGTGGACCAGGCATGGAGCAGACGCTTTGGTCTCGAGCGCATTATTCCTTGTCCTGCCTTTTTCTCGCCCTGGCGTGGGCGTATGGAAATTGGTACCAGTGGATGCTCCCCAGCGAAGACGAGACCGTCGTTTTCGCGCGAGGAGGCGCAGAAAAGGGAGATTCTCGAGTGATCCGCGCTAAGCGCGAGTGATCGCGCCAAGACGAACGGCGGGAAGAATAAAAACAGATGAAAGATGAAAAGCGCTGTCTGCCTGTCACCATACCTTTGGAGGAAGACCAAAAGAAGAGGTCGGATTCAATTCCGGAAAGCAGCGTTCCACTCTAGTTTGGTGTATGGGTTTGGTGCTTGCTTTGTAAATGAAGAATATGTTGTGGTTTGAGCTGAGCTGAGATTCTTCTGTGCATCAATCTGCACGGAGTACGGCAGTTCATTGCGACTTTAGGATTGTTTATGTTGACTGGCGTTTGCAGATCGTGACATGGCACATAATGATGAATAAGTTTAGTTCGGAAATACTTATTGAAATGTATGGTGGTGGTTTGTAGGTACGTACATGGGGGGGGGGGGGGGAACCGCAACGCGAGACGCGACCCACCATCAGTAACGTCTAAATTTTGTGTGTGCATTGTGTTTGTGAAGCGCGTGCGGAAAGAAGGGCGCCAAGCGAAAGAAGAGGGAGCGAAAGAAGAGGGAGCGAAAGAAGAGAGAGAGAGAGAGAGAGAAGGGTGAGTTTACATTTTGGAGCGGAGCTGCTTTTCGGCCAAGAGCGCGATGGGCACCGTGACAGCGACCGTGATCACCAGTCGCTCCAGGTAGCGATTTGTCTCCTCGAGCTCCTCGTTGCGAAGTTCGGCCTGTCTGGCCTTGCGCCACTGCAAGGTGACGTGGTCCAGCTCCTCTCGGAGTGAACGCACTTCTTCCTTTTTGCGCTCGATGTCGTCTTGCCATGAAATTTGCGCCTGCTGCAGCATTTGGAAGCGGGCCATTTGCGCCTCGTAGAGCTGTCGCAATTGCTCGTAGTTGTCCTGCTCACGGTTCAGATCCTGTGAGACCTGCGACATTTTCTGCCGGTAGTGCAGCGTGGCGCGGCGCAGCTGCTCGAGTTGCTCGCGCAGCTCGCGCGGGACGACCATCTCCGTGGCGTCGGTGGACCCCGCCGTCGCGGGCGCCTTGGCCGGCGCGGGGCCGCTCGACGTTGGCGTTTCCGCCGGCTTGCCGCGCATGGAGTGGGGCCGTCCGTCCCTCCCCTTCCTCCCCGACCCTCACTCCGGCGCGAGCAAGCTCGCAGGTAGGCAGGCCGGCAGGCAGGCAGGCAGGTCGGTCCGCGCGGAGACCGCAGCGCGGCGAGCGGAGTCGCGGTCGATGATACGATGATGCCCCGCCGATCTGAGGCGCTTGGTTCGACTCGTGCCGTCCAAGGCCCGCTGCTCAGCCGCCCAGTTCGCGCCCGGCTCCGCGCAGGGCAGGGCAGGCTCCGCGCCGCGCTCGGCCCCTCGCTCGCTCGCCCGGTCCGCGGCGCGCGTCGGCAGGCGGAGGCGGCAGGCAGGCAGGCAGGCAGACAGGCAGACAGTCAGTTCCTGCTCTGCTCCGCTCTGCTCTACTCTTGCTTTGCGTTGACAGGGCGAAAGAGGCCGAGGATGCGCCGGTGCAATCGCCGCCCGCCCGCGTGCCCCCGTCGGCGAATCCGGAACCGCCGGCCGCGGGGTGCGAAGGGGCCGCGCGGCGAGGGCGGAGAGGCGCCGGTTTCGCCGAGGGGGGTACCGCGCGCGCGCGTCGCAGGACCCCGAGCTGCGAAGACGCCACGCAGCCGCCAGCTCCCAGGCCGTCCTTGGCCTCGTCGAGCTCGGCCCCGCGCGCGCCCTCGTCGGGCACGCGCGAGAACGGCGGGGCGCGCGAGCAGGCGCGGACACGCAGACGCAGACGCAGACGCAGACGCAGACGCAGACGCGCGCGCGGCTGCGTGGGGCTGCGCGGGGGGCTGCGCGGGGGGCGGATTGCGATTTGAAAATGGTCGATTTGAAAATGGGCTGTTAGTAACATTATGATGATGAGCAGCGTGTGTGTTGTGAGGGACCTCGACGCAGAACCCGAACGAGGGCGCGGAGAAGGCGCGCGAGAGCGCCGCGAGGTACCCGGGCTCGCGCGGAGGAAGAAGCGGAGCGAGAAGCGGCGCTGCGGTGGACCGGGTTCGCGAGGGTCGGGAGGAGATGGGGGGTTTGGTTGATGATTGAGGTCACTGTCAGGCCCGCACCCAGTCCAGCCAGCCAGCTGCGGCAGCCGAGCAGTTACGGCGCGCGAGAGGGCGCGAGCCTCAGCTGCAGCCGCAGCCGCAGCCTTGCTTGCCGCCGTTGCGTTGCATTGCGTTCAAGTTGCACGGCGGTGCTGATCTTCAACAGCGACCAGTGTACTACTCTTGTATACGCAGTAGAGAAAGAAGATCTTTCGGTTGGTCAGGGCAGGCGACACGACTGTTGCGACGCACGAACGTACGCTGCCTGGCTTGCAGCGACCGGCGACAAGAGCTCGGCGTATGCCACGCCGTCGCGGCGCACGCCGGCCAGCTGGAGGCGCGAGATGCGGTTCAAGCAGCCAGCCAGCCAGCCAGATCAGATCAGATCAGATCAGACGCTCGGGTCCGAGCTTCTCAGGATGACGGGGATGACGCCGTCCTGCAGCTCACTTCCTCCTCAAACTCATCTCACCGCACCTCTTCTCTCCTCTCCCCTCACTGGTGCGTCGCCCCTTGCTTCCGTCTGTCGCTGTCGCGGCGATGGCATGCATCGTCGCGGGCACCGTGACGGCATGCATGCTTTAGGCAAGGCACACCAATGCCGCCTGCATTCCTTCCTTCGTCAATCGTTCGCTCGCTCGCTCGCTCGCTCGCTCCGCAAGTAGAAAATACATTTCACGGCGGAGCTCCCAACTTGCACGTGGCGCGGCAGGTCTTGGCAGCAGGCAGGCTGGCGAGCAAGCAAGCCTGCACCCGGCCCTATTGTTCATACTAACTTGAAGCCTTCTGATGAGGTATGGACTCAACTCTGATGACACACACATGACACACATGACACGCATGTCTCGGCTCGCGACATGGCGCGACTGCTGGGGGCCCAGGACCGCCAAAACGTAGACGAGCGGGCGCGCAGCAGCCGCCGCAGCGAGGCCGGCCGCACGCTGCGCGGCACGCGAAGCGGCAGGCCGCTCGCCCCCGCGCGAGGGAGGAGCGATGCCGCGCGGAGCCGCCGCTGAGGGCCCCGGAACCGACAGCGGCGCATGGGCGGGCCCGCGCAGAGCGTTGCGAAGGACCCCGCGAAGACCGCCGGCAGGGGGCCGCGGGAGACGCGCGCAGCAGGCTAGGGCCGAGGGGAGGGGTACGACCACGTCGCTGTCGGCAGTCTCGGCGGCCTCGTCGGCCTCGGGGTCCGCGCTACGGAGCAGCGGCGACGACCTCGCGCGACTGAGGTCAAGAGGGTCTGTCGACATTCTCGCCACGAAGAGCAGCAGCAGCAGCAACAGCAGCGGCAACAACAACTCCGAAAACCCATCACCAGGCGGGCCCAGACCACAGCAATCGGACGAAGATGCCGCTTCCATCGCCGAGACGAATATCTCCAGACAAGGATCCGCCATCTTTTCACTCGTCGATCCAGACGAAGAGTTCGAGGACCGCGCCTTCGTCCTCGGACGCGGCGGAGGTGGCAGCGCCAACTCGCTTTCCCGGGCCACGCAACAAGCCATGATGTCGCGTCAACACCGTGACCGCCCCGCAAAGTACGCGCCGCACGGGTCGCTCGGCGACCTTGATCTCGACCTTGGGCTCAACGATGGCGAGACGAACGGCAACGAAGCTAGCGAAACCGATCTCACAGAGACGAGCTCGCAAGCTCTCTCTTGCGATTTCGTAGGCTTCGAGGACGGTCTTGACGAAGCCGACCTCATCGATGCTGGTCTTGCTGCCACGCAGGACTCCGTCAAAACCGTCATCACCCAGAGCTTTCGCGCTTGTGCATACACGCTCGAATTCGTTGCAAGTCTTGCACTTCGCGCGCACGACTACAACGATTACCACGACGAAGCGAGCAACCATGGCTCGCCGCCCACCTCGCGTGCGCTGCCGCCGCATCTGGCTATTGAACCGAGTCAAAGCCCGCATCTTGCTCAACACGCTGCCGCGGGGGCTTCTCTTCAGCAGACCGCGGGTCACTCCTCGTCCGAAGTGTCTAGACTTGCTCATCAGCCAACCGGCATCGAGGGACCCCTGGCCTCCGAGTCGCTTCACAATCTCACGCGCGCAACATCGCAACGTGACGGTCAGCGTCCCCCCATGGCTTCGGAGTCCTCTTCTGCTCCAGGCGTGACGGCTTGGAACGGCTCTGGCGGCATGGCCCGTTCTTTGCAACATCGCACCATGGCGAGTGGCGCGAGCGCCCTTGATGCACAGGGATCCGCCGGCCCGCCCTTCGCACAGCAGTCGCGCCAGATGCACAGTCTATCCAAGCACAGCAATAGCAGCACAAATAGTTTGCACTATGAGTCTGCGATCCAGCGCGAAGAGCTCCGACTTGCTTCTCGCGAACAACAGCGCAAGCTACAGGCTTTTGCCGGGGAGATTGGGGCTCGAGATCTCTCGAGTGAAACTTTTGCCGCCCTCTTTGACGACCTTGACCACAACGCTGCAGCCGTGGCGCAAGCCGCCTCTGGCAACAACGGCCGCCCCGCGACAACCTTGACCGCCTCGATGCCCTCAGAATTCAAGCTTGACCGCAACATGAGCTTTTTCAGCAATATGAGCGATGATGAAGGCGCCCTCAAAGACCACCAGGAGGAGGAAGAAGGACAACAAGAAGACGATGAAGAAGAAGGACGAGGAAGACGAGCTCTTGAGGGCAATGGAGACGACCATGAGGACGACCATGCCAACTCTAATGACGGAGATCCCAGCACGCCAGGTGCGTACTCAGAAATGAGCTCTACGCCGAGCCCTGCGAGTCTCACGGGTCCTGGTCGAGACCACTTCAATCATGGACATTTGGCTTCGCCCCCGCTGCTTCACGGAGTTGGCTTCGGAGATCCTCGTCCTCTTTCTCGCGCAAGTCACACATCGGCATTGTCGGCCGATGCACGGATTGACGAAACGAATGAGGAAGCGCATGAAGAGGAGGACGAGGGAGACCAGAACGACCACAACAACAACAATGAAGAAGGAGGAGGAGCTGAAGCAGATACCGCAATCGCCGCGCACCCCCCGCGGAGGTCCACCGACCCTAGTTCCATTCGCGTCACGGTACGCGCCCTGGGCAATCGACTAGCGAGCCCCATCAATCTTGCGTCGTCTCTTTTGTACAGCTCCTCGGGCCGCGAACACGCTTTTAACGGTGCCGGAAGCAACGCGGGATCTTCGCAAACTGCCGGCCAATTCATTAGTCCCGAGACACCAAACCTGTGGCCCGTGGAAACCGTCACTCCATCCGGGTCGCCGCCTCCCTTTTTCATGACGCCGCCCATCACACCCTTTGATCGCACCCAGCGACAGCCGATCCGCAGTCTGCGCAGCAGTCTTCGCAAAATGTCTCTCAACAGCTTTGGCAGCCTCAAGGGCGCCATTGGGAGCTGGCGAAATAGTCGCAAGGTCATCTCGGCCGAACCTGTTCCAAATTCGGCCATGCGACAGACGGGTCTCTTTGAAGACATTGAAATGTTCCTCCTTGAACGGGTCGACCTCAGCTTCTTCGCAGCTCGAGACTTTGTGCGTCGTATCAAGCGAGACGGAACGCGTAGTGCGCTCCTGCAACGTCAAAGTCTCATGGCCTGGAGGGAGTCCGCTCGCGACGAGGCCTCTAGCGCGTCTTCAAACGCGGAATTGACGGCCCGGGACCACGCGCGCCGTCAAAAGCGCCGCCGCGCGACCAAATCCCAGCGTCGCCTCCCGCCTGGGCAACGCGGCCGCGTTCGAGCTCCGGAGCCCTGTAACACTGCCGATAGCACTGAGCTTAGCTTCCGGCAAAAGATTCTCTCTTCAGCAGTCGGCGTGGCCACCCTGCAGTCCCCACGCCGCCTCGTTGCTCGGTCGGCACGCCGACTCACACATCTCGCCCTCAAACCTTTTTCCTTTCTCGAGTCAGCCACGCGTCGGTTCGTGCACTTGGAAAACGTCGACGAGCTCAAAGGTGTTGGCGAGATTGTGCGTCGCCAGGGATACCCTTATCAGGAGATCTTTGTCTGCACAGACGATGGCTACATCCTGCGGCTGGAGCGTCTTCCTAACCCCGGCTCGCGCAAGGTTCTGTACATGCAGCACGGCGTCATGGACAGCAGCTTTGCGTGGGTCGCAAATGGCGCCGATAACGCACTTGCCTACCGTGCGCACGACGAGGGTTACGACGTCTTTCTCGGCAACTTCCGCGGTGCAGGAGGCGACGGCGCGCGCCGCCACGTCAAGCCCGACATCACCGACGACGAGTTCTGGAACTTTTCCATCAACGAGCACGCATTCATGGACATTCCTGCCTTTATTAAGATTATCATGCGTACCAAGCAAATGGAGGCCGTCACACTGAAAAAGGGTGTCGCCGCCATCGAACGTCCTCGAATCACCGCCGTCGCGCACTCCATGGGTGGAGCGGCCATGATCATGTACGTCATTCACAAGCGTCTGCGTAACGAACGCCACCATCTGGATGGCATGGTGCTCGTTTCGCCCGCCGGCATCCACGTCGAGTCCCCCCTATATGCGCAAGTTGGCGGCCGTCTTGTCGATGTGACGCTGGCACGCATGCTCCACTCGCTGCGTCTCCCCACAGACGCTCTCACTCGCGCTGCCGTCAAGTTCGTACACGATATCAAACTCAGTGTACCAGCGCTTGAGGATATCATCTCGCTCGTGCTCATTTACGGTATTGGTGGCGACCGAAAGCAGCCGCGCCGGGGCCCCTTCTCCGCCGTGCAGCAGCTCACTTATAATGTTCTCACTTGTGGCACGTCAACCAAGGCCTTTGTGCATCTTCGTCAATTCATTGCATCCAAGGAGTTCCGTGCCTTTGATTACGAGCCGACCGCGTATCCTCGGCACTACACCTCGTATAAAGGTGGCAACATGGAGCACTACGGCTCGCCCGAGCCGCCCGAGTTCACCTCCATGTATCATCTTATCGACATTCCCGTGCACCTCATCGCGGGTCGCGGGGACCGTCTCATCGGCCCGACCAATATCCTCCGCCATCATGACGCAATGAAAGAGCATGGGGTAGATGTGACCATTGAGAGCATTGACCATTGTGGCCACGTCGATTTTACCTGTGGACTTCATGCTAGGGCACTCAAGGGCATTCTTAGTGCCATTGATGCCATGGCGGATCGAATCGAGCAAAGTCATGCTGCACTGCGTGTGGCGGATGCGACGGGTGGCAATGCATGACAAAAGCAACCGTCCCCAAAAGTCATGTGTACTAAACCCAAAACATTTTAACTCTTGAACCCGATCTTGATCCTTGCACGCGACATTGGATTTTTGTTTCATTTCGCGAAGATAGCTTACAACTTATGAGTGGAACGAAAGGTCTAACGTCGGTCTGCATCAGAGTAGTTATTGCTGGTTGGAGGCCCAAGGACAGACTTGCGCATCGCGCGATGAACGTCTACGCTGATACGAGGAGGTAGAGAGACGGGCTTCTTGTTGGCTGCACCAAAAAGAAACTTGGTTCGTTTGTCCATCTCCGCCTTGGAAAGCTTGCGCTGTTCGCGGACCTTCGACTGTACTGCCTCCTTGGTCACCTCGGTACGAAAATTGGGAATACCCACAGCTTTGGCGCAGGCGGCAAGCAGCGCCTCGACCGCAGCATGCGCGTCCGCTTCCCCGTCCTCATCCGCAGCCGGGCCAATCGCCCCGCGTCTGTACTGGCCGAGGCTGACTTTGACCTGCTCGACGAGAGCTTCTGAGGTGAGCTGATTCTCCCGCGCGACACGCAAGCGCTCTTCGGCGGCTTCGCACTGCTTGGAGCACTCCTCGATCTTGAGACCAATCGTCACCGATTTCGACGCTTTACGCTTGCAAACACGCTGCTTGTCCTTTTGCAAGTCCTCGAGACGCGTCTTGAGATCCTTGATTTGCCGAAAGGCTTGACGACGGCGCGCCAGCAGATCCTCCGTCTTCTGGCACGAGTCGTTGAACTTGAGGCAAATCTCATGCACATCCGATGACCCGGCAAGCTTGCGCAGCTTGCGAAAGGCCTTGTGGCGTTTCATGGCCAGCGCCTTGCTGTGTTGGACTTCGTCGAGATCGCCCTCCAAGACCTCCTCGACGAGCTTTTGCCTGTGCGCCTCTTTCCAGCGTCGTTGCGTCATCTCATACGTGATCGGTTCCGCCTGAGTGGACGCAATGATCGCGCGTCGGTGCGCTTCCCGTTCGACCTTGATCCGACGGCTACGTCGTTCATTTTCGCGCCACTGGAATAACTTGTTCAGGACCTCGTTATGTTTTTCCCGACGCAGATCGAGAGCCGCTTCGATTGCAGGCTGCTCTTGCTCGCGCGCGCGTCGCAAAAATAAATGCACCTCATCGAGATCTTTTGTGAGCGAAATGCGGTCTTCGCGCATGCTTTCGAGAAGTCCTTCCATTTGCAAAACGTGCTTTTCGTCATGTGCAGGATACTTTTCGCATGTCTTAACGATACGCTTCAGAGCGACAAGGACAGTCTCTTCACGGGCAATGGCATGCGCCGTGGCAGTGACATCATTTGTAAGCTGCGAGATCGTCTGCTCGCCATCTCGAATGCAAGTTTCCGTGTACCGGTCAAGCTCGATGCGTTCGTAAACCTGCTGCATGAGCGCCTCGAGGTCGTCCTCTTTACGATTGGCCTCATAGTGCAAATCGTCGAGGGTCCTGCGAAAGTCGGCCAACATGCCATTCATCTCTGCAACACGCGCCTCCTGCTCCGTCGTCGGGTACGAGCGAAGGTGAGCGGGAAGACTCGCTCGCATCTGCGACAAAACGCTCCCAGCATCGCGCTGATCGGGTTTAGATTTGGCAGCCCGCAAGACTCGCCCCTCTTGAGCTGCCTTGATCGCCTCTGGATCCACAAATCCACCATTGAAAAACGCCATCTTGTCCGTACTTGGACGCTCGCGCTGCATCATTTCAAAAGTCGGGAAGCGCGTCCCGTGGCGAAGCGTACGGACCGAAGGTGACGAATAAGGCACCTCATTGGGAGGAAGACGCTGTGCTACACGGTGCGAAGGCCCGAAACCTTGCTGTAACAATGATGGGTCGCCCGTTTTCACCGTCAAGGTCGTGCTCATGACCATGCCCATGCCCACAGTAGGTGAGCCCAACGACGGCAAACTTGGCGTCGACTGCGTCAGACACGCGGGCAAGGTGATCTTGGACTTGGTTAGTCGCTTGGGAGGTGGAGGACGGTCGCTTTTGGGATCCTTCTTCTTTCTCAGCCAAAAAACGTCCGCCGGCATGGGCGGTGGGTCAATGTCACCGGGCCCGCCCGCATGAGCCAAGGCTGCATACGCGTGGTAGAGCGCCATCCACGGGAAGTGAATCCAGACCCACCGCTGGTAGGAATAATAGTTCTCGCCATAGGTATTGCCGCGGAAACGATCGCCTTCGCTTGCGCGTTGTTTTGCATGCTTGGCCTGGAAACGTTCTTGCTGCTCGATACGAAAGCGGAAAAACTGACTCTGCTTTCTCTGCATGGACAAGAGCTTTTGCTTCTCATCCACATCAGAAACTTTGGAGATCGCCTGCGTGCGCTGCGCTAAATGCTGTTCATTCATCATCTCCTCGCGCATCGACCGAGCCAACGCAAGTTTTGCGCCGGTCGATTCGACATCGAGCTTCCATCCATGCTCGCGAATGTGCTTGTCTTTGGCAGACTCGTCCGAGGTACTCGGCCCGCCGTGCGGAAGTTCAACGTTGAGCAAGGCAACGCGAGACTCACGCAGTGGCGGATGTAAATAGTCTGGAGCAGAGACCTCGAGATGGCCAAAGGCGTACAAAAACTCGCAGATTTCCATGATGGCCGTCGCCAGCCCGCGGATGCGATCAACGTGGCCACGAGCTCGGCCTTGCTCGATCTCCACTGCGCGAGTGTAATGCTCCACGGGATCGCACTTGAGCCAGCACTTGGCGGGGCCGTCGGCCTCATCGTCTCCGGGACCAAAAGGAGGCACCAATCCAAGACTTTGACCCGGAAGACTCTCGCTTGGTCCTAGGATGGGAGATTTTCCGTCGCTCGCATCTGTAGGAAGACCGCAATCCGTGGTATCGTCTTGGCTGGAATCGTCGTCGCTTGTGTCCGCAGCCGTGGGATCGAGCGAACTGTCTGCGGCCCGCATTGCCGAGCTTGAAAGATCTTTCCAGTAATGAAGCAGGTCACTACGCAGCACAGGCGTTGCGTCCCAGAGCGCGCGAAAGGTATAAAGATCGGCTATTGCATTGAGCAAGCCAACCCATCGTCCATTTGACGCCAAAAGCCACGGGTATTCTTCGACGAATCGTTGATCGGGGCGAGCCAAACTTGGTGCTGATGCATCTGCAGACGACCTTTTCTGCTTGGCAGAAAGCACCTGGACGAGGACGAGGCGCCATCTTGCAGAGAGATTTTTCACCTCCCAAGAACACGAGTCCTTGCGCGCATAGTCTTCCTCGCAGGGGCGAGGTTTGCGTTTGGGGCTCGAAGTTGACGTCGTCTGCGGTCGTGAAGGAGACTGTGGGCTCGAAGGTTCAAGAAAGGAGCTTTCTTCATCGAATTCGGACTTGAGCTTGCCATAGAGTCTGCGCTCGAGCGTTTTGTGAATCTTTTCCACGTGGGCCACAGTGGGCGCGTAGTCTGGACTGCTGAGTACGACGCGGGTCACGGCGAGATGTGTGGGTCTGTCTGCTGGTACAACCGAGAAGAGCCCATCCGATGCTGTGATTGTAAAACAGGGCAAAACCGCCTTGAGCTGTTCCTTTACATTTTCGGGGACAATGGAAGCAGGCGCTTCGGCTTCTTCCTCTTCTGGCATGGTTTCATTGAGCAGCCAGTCTTCCAGGGAATCATCTGCCATTTTCAATACCGGCTCTTGAAATGAGTCCGCGTCTTCGGCAGCCTCGAGGTCCTTTCGACATGCTTCGTCAAGAGTGTCGCTGACTTCCTCGAGCGTCAGACCATAACGAGATGCGCAAATGTATCCCAACGCCTTGTAGAGCCAGTCCCCGAGCGGCTCACGTTTGGCACCGCCAAGAAGGTGCACGGGAAACTTTTGCATTTCACGCAAGGTCTCATCGACTTCGCTCGCATTGAGGCTGGCGTCCTTTGACTCTGTCGCACATTTTTCTTTCATTTCCTCCGTTTTAGCGGGTTCCTCGTCCTCGAACTCGTCTTCGCTATACGCAGATCCGTCGTCATCGTCGTTGTCTTGATCGTTGTTGTCGCCTCCCTCGCTCTTGCTTTCGCGCCAAAGATCACCGTTCTCAGCTTCGTCATCATCCAAGAGACCCTGGCCCGTGGTGAGGATACTGTGGAGCTCGCGCCATTGCGCGAGCTCGCGCGGGGATGGGAGTGGTTTTTTGTCGGCAGAGCTGGGACGTAGAACTTCGGTAATGCACGCACTTTGTTGCGCAGCCTCCCAGGCCGCAGTCACGGAAATGCGAGTTGGATAGTTTCCCCGTGCGAAAAAGTGCATGAGTGTCTCCACGACAGCAGACACGATACCGCTTCTAGGACTGCGTTGTACAGCGCAAATCTTTTTCACCAAATCGTGAACATCGTAATCAAGCTGCGCGGCCAAGTGGGTTGCCCGCAAGGCCACAAAGAGGGCGCCGATCGAGCCGACTTTGGAAGCAAATACAGCCAAATGGGCCACGTGAGTTCCGAGAATGGACAGCGCTCGTGGTGCCGTGGCGCTCGGTTGAGTTGAGCTTTCATCGTCGCAACTATCGGGGTTTTGAGCTTCGAGGGCGCGTTGGGCTGTCCACTTGATGAAAGCCTTGATTACTGACGCAGCGCGCTCCTCGCTTGGAGCGTTGTCAAAAAAGACAAACTCGATGCCTCTTTCTCGGGCAACCCGCGCGAGATTGGCCTCGTCGTCGCTAGCATTATTATCTCCGTACATTTGCTGGATATTGAGGTCGCTGTAGGTCCCAAGTGGTTCCGAGAGGGGTCGTGGCGAAGTTGAAGATCTCGCTTCCACTGTGGCGGTGCATGCCGTACCTTGCGAATCGCCTTTTGCCACAGACTCCTCCTGTGTTTCTGGGTTCTCGTTCTTTTCCTCCTCTTCATGGAGCTCCTTGAGATGACCCAGACGGAAACTGCCCCCCGAAGCAGAAAAGGGGCGTGGGTCCTGTACTCTTGCAAAGAGAATGACGCGGACATTTGCTGGAAGTGCATCGGGGAGCCATTGAAGAGCTGTCCCATCGTTGCCAAGCGTACTTTCGAGTCTGTCGACGGCGTCTACGACGAGCACGATTCGTTTGGCCTTGCGCGCCGCCTGACGCATGAGTGTTTGAAGACTTGATAAAAGGATGCCCTCGTCTTCTGAGGTTTCTGTACTTTCAAGGTTGAATGCGTGCGCAAGCTCAAAGTTTATAGCTTGCAAAAGCAATGGGAGACGCTGGCTTGAAGTAGAGCTGCCGACGTAAAAGGCTTTGACAAATTCCTGCGTAGCACAAGTTTGCGCGCGGAATTTGTCTGGATCCGTGGTTGCAGTTTTCACAACGACGACCTCTTCTGAAGCGTCCTGAGCGCTCTTTTCCTGCGTTGCAATCATTTGCTGGCGCAAATCTTGCTCAAAGTAAGCAGCAAGGGAGGATTTTCCTGCGCCGGGTGGGGCACCAACGAGCAGAGGCGCCTTTTCGATTTCCTCATCGCTATCGCCAACATGAACGTAGGCATCGAGGGCCTCGAGGATGTCGGGTGGAAAGGACTCCGGACCAGGTACGAGTCTGTACGCGAGCTGCTCCCCCAGCGCCTGCTGCAGGAGGTACTCGCGGTCGACCCTGGCCACGATGTTGCGTTTACGCGACGGCATGCTTGGTTACTTTGAGACGGCCAGCCTCGAGCGTTTTCGGCCGCAGGTGCGCGAACGTGGACGTGCACGTCAGCACGCCCTGCGACGTAGACCTTTACTGCGCCCGCCGGCGCCTGCCGCAGTCTTTTATACTCCCTCCCTGACTGCCTCGGTTGTTAAAAAAAAAACCTGAGTCGTCGTGGTCAGGGGTCGCGGGCGGTGACTCCGGGAAAAGCAAGGTTCAACGGATAGGATGAAGAATAATGCAACATACTATATACATAGGCTGCATACTTACATGCACTGGGCTCGCAATGGGGACCATAGGGCAGGTAGAGCTGATGCGTGACAAAGATCAAGTGGAAGAGGGCAAAATTAAAAAACTGAGAGGAGGAAAAAGTCCCGCAAGCGGAGACCCAATCGGGAGCTATGATTTCAGTGTCGTTTATGTCGAGTGCAATTGCAAAAGGCTGCGGTCTCGCATGTGTATACATGGATACTTTTGTGCAATGCAAGACAAGGAAAGACCAAGTTTAAAGGCCGAGCGACACAAAAAGAGATCAAGCGCCGAACGAGGTTGATGCACGTACGAAATAATGTAGCGACGTGTGTAGAGTCGCGTTCTTATGTTTAAAGTGATTACACGCCGCCGTAGTTGATGCCCATGACGTTGCTGAAAAAGGGCACGAGGACAGCCATGAGCGCACCAGAGCCACCGAGGTGCATGGCCTTGAAGCCAAGACCGGAATAGAGACCGCGGATGCCACTAGAAGCCACAATCTCCTTGGCGACGGTAATGTGCTCGGCGACGCCAGCAGGTGAGATGCCATAGGCGGGGCGGGTAGGATCTGCGAAGACGCGCTTCTGCACAACACTGCGCACGACATCACCGGGGGCGTTGGGGAAGGTGGCAAAGAAACCGGCGAGGAAGCCGGCGACGAGGGTGGCAACGGCATTGGGCACGCCAGCGTTGACCATTGGGGGCTCGACAGTGTTCTTCCACCACTGAAGGGTGGCAAAGAAGGTGCCGGTCCAGAAGCACTGACGCCACTGCATGCCGGCCCAGCCAACGTAGAGGCCACCAACGCCACGAGTCTTGTACATTTCCTGGATGAAGACGCGCGAGTTGTTCTTGAACTTGTTCTCGTGGTCGAGCTGCATGCCGATCTTGGCCACCTCAAGGGGGCTGATCATGATGATTTCGGGGACGGTGGCCAGTGCACCGGCGATGGCCTTTTGGCCGACGGAGCAGTCCTTGACCGGCTTGCCGTGGAGGTTGTTGCAGATGACGGGGAAGAAGAAGAACTTGGAGACGCGCATGACCGTGGACTTTGCGATCTCGGGGAGCACGCCCTTGGAGACGAAGCCCTTGACGCCGTGCTTCTGGTAGTGCGCGGTGACCGAGAAGCCCTCCTTGGTGCCGGCGGATGCCATGGTGAGGGCGCGCATCACGTCAACGGGGTACATGATGACGGCCGTGGATACGGCGGCGGCTGTGAGCGGCGCGAGCGTCGACGCCGCGCTCTGTGCGGAGTACGCGCGTACGCCCGCGAGCTTCTCGCCGCACTGTGCCTGCATCTGCGCCTGCACCTGCGCCTGCTGCAGCTGCTGCTGCGGCTGCCTCCGGCCCTTGCCGGCCTCGAGGCGCGCCTCCATCATATCCTTCAAGTTGAGCATCTTCCCTCTCCCTTGGCCCGCCCTCGCGGTCGACCTCCGGATCCAAGCGCCCGCCTCTCTGCCCGCCCGCCCGCCTGCCTGCCCGTCTGCGCACCTGCGTACCTGCGTACGTGCGTCCGTGCGTGCCGCAGTTGCGAGTTTGTTTGCAATCTGCAGCAGCTGCTTCTCTCTCCGGGGCCTCCGTGTCTCCCTGCCCTGCTAGTCTCTATCTAGCTAACCATCGATCTATCCGCTGCTCGGCTCTGCTCTGTCTTTCTCAGGCAGTCCCTCCTGCGCTTCCTGCTGCCGCAGCTCCTGCCGCAGCTCCTGCCGACCTTGGCCGCTCTTGCGCGACGCGACCTTGCGCGACGCGACGCGATGCGATGCGAGGCGATGCGATGCGAGGCGAGGCGAGGCTGCTCGAGGCTGCTCGAGCGAGGGTCTTCGGCGCGAGGCGAAGCGATGCGAGAGCACGCGCCGATCGGACTCAAGGCGGAAGGCGAGGGCGTTAAAGGCTGGCTGTAAAGGAGGAGGAGATCATGATGTACCTTGGAGACCTTTACGGAGGTGGAGGCGCAGCAGGACCTGCTCGGCGGGGCGGCCGGCGAAGGCAGGCGTGGCGGGATGAGCGGCGAGAAACCCGGCGCGGAGCCGCGAAGCGGGGAGGAGAGGACGCAGGCAGAGCCGCGGAAAAGGGGTGGATGAAATGCGTGTCGAGAGGAGCAGGAAGGGCCGAGGCGCGGTGTGCACGGGCAAGGCGTCAGGGCGAGGAGTGTAATGCGAGGCGGGAAACACGGAATGCCCGCGGCGATGCAGCATGTATCCACGAGGGAGGAGGGCAAGGAGGAGGCGAGATCGAAAGATGGCCCAGGGGAGCGGGAGTCTGCACGAGCACGGGCGCTGCTGCAGTGGTGCAAGCTGGCAGGTGGATATGCCAGCGGCAGCACGGAAGAGCGATCATCTCATCTTGGGGGAGTAGTCTATACTTGTGGTAGCCTGTACTTGGGTCATGAGCAGAACGACGATGATGATGATGATGATGATGATGATTGATGCAAGACACCATGCATGGATGTTGTTACGATGCTTCTTCATCCGTGCCGCCGGCTGCGGCGATCGCGACGGAGCGGCATGACGATGATGATGAACATCTCTACGTACATACGTACTGTACGTTATCTATCTAAAATCTCTCTGTCTCTGCGCCAGTCCCTCGTGACGCTTTGGCATTGGCCCAGGCCTCCGTCAACTGTACGTATGGCCTAGAAGTGTCTTAGGCGCGAGAAAGCAGTGGAGGAGGCCGCGCAGAAGGCGCGCGAGGACGGCGAGCAAAACGCAGAGCAGAGCAGGGCAGAGTGGCACGAAGACCGGCAGACAGAGCGCGGAGTAGCAGAGGAAAGGCGCGCGCAAGATGCCGCAAATCGGCGAGGGCGAGCGCATCTTTCTGGAGGCGGGCGCGAGACAGAGCGCGCGCGCAGATGGCCGAGGCGCCCTGGACCTGCGACACTTGGTGCTGCGCAAGGGCGTGGTGGACTTCGCCAACGGATCCGCGTTGCTGGAGAGAGCGTTCACGAGCGCGCAGGTGCTTGCATGCGTGAAGCTCGAGGTTGTCGATCTCGAAGACTCGCGCAACGCCGGAAACGAGGATGTTCACTTTGACGTCTCCGTGGACTGCACGGCCATCGAAGCTCGCGAAGAAGACGCATCATTGAGAAAGTTGCGCGACTACGCCCGCTACCTTGGCGAGATGCTGGAGGAGCAGCTTCAAGAAATGGTCTCCGGGCAAGGCCATCTTCTCGAGGTGATCCCAGGCAAATTTTCATGGATGGTCAACCTGGACGTGGTCGTTCTCGGCACGGACGGAAACCTGCCTGACCTTATTTCGTTGGCAGCCTATGCTGCTCTTTGTGATGCTCGCATGCCCTCGATTGAGATCATGGACAGTGAGGGCGGCGCCAAGGATTTTCAGGTCGACTCGGATCCCCAAGGCGCGAAGCCCTTGCCGCGTCAACTTCTCGACAGTGTGCCCATTCGCGTCTCACTTTTTCGCATTGCAGAAACCATGCTTGTGGACGTCTCTGAGGATGAGGACTTGTGCTCCTCGCTGGCCATGAGTGTTTTGGTGAACCGACGCGGATCCCTTTGTGGATCGCACATTGACCGTGCAGGTTGTATTCCTCTTGTCGAGGTCGGGGCGCACTTGGCGACGGCATGCCAGATCGGCGCTGAACTTTTCAAGCTCCTTGACGCCAACCTTTGATGCGCTTTTCTTTTGATTTTCTTCTTTCTCCGACGACGCGGGGAGAAACAAAGAAAAAAACAATGGAATTGCAATTGTGCTATAGAGATGAGAAGAGAAGAGAAGAGAAGAGAAGACCGCTTACTTTGACAGCTAGCTAGCTTGGTAATGATGCGATGAACAAAAGTTGTGTTACCTTTTTGCCGCATCTTTACCGTGGATTATTGTCATTTTAATGATCATCAAGGGGAGAGGAGGGGGTTCGGCGCATCACTTTGTCCAACACACCAAAGAAGAAATCAGGAGAACAAAAAGAAATGATCTGATTTGGTTGTCATTGAACAGAGCCAAGAAGAAGACCTCACTGCATCATCGACATGCTAGCGCTCTTCTGCACACAAGAAAATTGCTCACAACACGCTATCTTCAAAATGAAAAGAAAAATTAGAGACAAAGTAGGAACCTCACAGAAAACACAAAACGATCATGGATATCTGAATACAACAGTGCTTCGGAGAATGAACCTCCAATTGCAGCAAGCAGAGCAGCACAGCAGCAAGCAAGCCTGCAGCAGATCAAATACGATCAGAGCACACACACAAGTTAATCAGCAAAAGCGGACGTATCTACCTGCCACGGCGGTTGTCGCGGCTCTTGTCCTTGCCCTGCTTGTCACCGTCTTGGTCATCAAAGTCGCCATCCTCACTTTCATCATCAGAGGACGAGTCGCCAAAGGTATCAAGGTCTGGATGTGCCCCAATATTGCGGCTAGATCCAAAGTTGAGCCTACCCTCGACGGCCGCGAAGCTCGAGCTCTTGTCCGTCCGACGCGGTCCGCCAGAGCCCGCGTTGGAATTGTCGTCGTCTTCGGCATCGTCCTCGGAGCGCCCAAAGGCTCGCGACCAATTGGTAAAGAATCCACGGCGTGCACTTGCCGGTAATGTGGTCGGCCCATGCGGCAACGAACTACGACGTTGTGCATCATCCGACAAGTGACCAACCTCGCTGCCACTGAAAGAGTCCATTGCGCTGCCGCGATGCAAGAAGTTGCCAACACGCTCGAGGTTGCTTTCCACCTCGCTGAGCAGAAACTCGAGAGGAATCCAGCGACCCGTAACGGCGCCATAAGGCGACAGATTGTTGAACTCCTGGTACCTGCGAAAGGACTCGCGGCGCGTCTCGTCCTGAATGGTCTGCGAACCGACCGTGGCAAAGCTGCTCGTGTGCGGCAGGTTGTGCGACGAGGCCCCATGGGCAGCGCCGCCCTCGACGTCGTCGGCAGGACTCGTCGTCCCGTCGCTCAGGCCCTGGCTCTCCGCCTCGAGCATGAGCAGCTCTTCGGGCGTCCGGCTCTTGTGCTTGGCAAGACCGAGAACGCCCACGAGGAGAACACCGAGACCAAGGGGGAAAAACACCTTTTGCAAAAGGTTAAAGTCGCGGAACTCGCCAAAGTACGAGGCGCCCGCAATGATAGTGAAGCTGACAAAGACGCTTTGGAACACTGGCACGATGACGACGGCGTCAAAATCGTTGAGCGCCGCGGCGAGCCAGTGAATTTGCCCAAAAATGGCCACGAACATGGACAGAATGATGAGGTAGGTGGCCGCGGAGGTGAACTCGTTGTTGCCGCGCGCCGTCGACTTGAGAATCTCAATCGTGCTCTTGGCAAAAAGCACCGACTGCGCGCCGATCAAGCCCGATAACAGGGCGCACAAGAGCGGCAGCACGGCCGCGATGCGCTTGTAGAATCGCGACTCGGTCTTTTCCATCGCGCGGAGCGCATTCCGCTTACGTCGCATGAGCACGACAGAGACGAACACGAGCACAATGAAGCCGCCCACCAAGACGGCGTACGGAATAAAGGTGGGGCGCTTGTACAGGCACTTGAGTGCATCGAGCGTGTAGCATTGGTCGCTCTTGTCGGCAAAGACCGCAATGAGGACGATGCCTCCGATGATGGCTACAGTGGACACGAGGTCCAGCCTCGTGATGGTCTCGCCGAGCCAGTAGTTGGCGAAGAACAGGTTCGCCACCATGGTGAAGCCGCCCACAGGCGTGATGAGACTTTGCGCGGCAAAGCCGAGAGCTGCAAAGTCCAGGACGGCACCAAGCACCACGCCCACGAGGCCGAGGAGCCAGAGCGGCTGCCGCACGTACGGTCTCGCCCGGCCATGAACGACCTCTTGAATCATGGAGTACTTTTGTGTGTTGACGCCAAAGTTGCTAAGAACAGAGGCGAGAATGCTGATGATGACGCCCACGTACCACAGGTCCGCGCCTTCCTCGTCCTCGCCGGCGCCGCACTGCTCGGGCGGCGGCAGGCAGAACTCGTCGAGGCCGTATTCCTCGGCGCCCTCGTCGGCTAGCGCCCGCGCGAGCACCCGGAGGAGCAAGTCGGCGCTCATTGTGCCCGAGCTCGTCACGGCCAATCTCTGCGCTCCGAAACCTCTACGTTCCACGAGCTCTGCGTCCAGGATTTTTCACTGGCCGTCGGAGCGCGCGTGCGGGCGAGCGAGCAAACAAGCAGGCACGCAGGCACGCAGGCACGCAAGCACGCAGGCGAGGCGCGCGACAACTCGGCGCGCGCGCACCTAGTCTGCGACAACTTGTAGAAGGCGCCTCGCTACACGCACGCACTGCAGCTTTTCCGACCAGGTCCTCGCGGGCAATGTCCTCGCGAGCTCTGCTCTGCTCTTCTCCGCTCTGCTCTGCTCTGCTCTGCTCCGCTTTGCCCTCGCGCGCCGCGAGCTCGCGGTCGGCGTGGCCGCCGCGGTCGCCTCGTACTGTCGCAGCGCTGGACGACGCCGGTCCCGCGCGATCCCGCCCGGCGTCGCGGCCTCCCTCTGCGCGGCGCGGCGCGGGGCGGGCGCTCGCTCCCCTCTGCGCGCGCGGGGCGGGTCTCGGGCGGCGGCGCG
>KN805403.1:281191-304493 GCA_000818945.1 Schizochytrium sp. CCTCC M209059
GGGGACGCGCGGGGTGCCCCCGTCGTGCGGAGCGGGGGAGGGCGGTAACGTAGACACCAAGGTAGACATGCAGGGACTCGAGGCGGCGAGGCGGACGAGACCGGCGTGGCCGAGATTGAGCGCGAAGACGGCGCGCAAAAAGAGGGGCGCGCGGTGAGGGAGGGCGGAGAGGCCCCGCCCCCGGGGTGGACAGGGCGGCGGCACGGCGCGGAAGCCGCGGCAGGGCGCGAGGTGGCGGCCGCGGGCGCAGCTGGCTGGGCGGCCGCTGGCCAGTGTCCCACGGCGGCAAGAGGTGGGTTTGTCTTGCTTTCTGTCAAACATGCGACTGAAGACATGCCGGCGCTCGGTCCCGCGCGAAGGCCGAGTGTCTTCGCGCCCGCGCGCGAGACAGAACGCGCAGGACTCGCACGCCCGCCCGCCATTTCCGCCCAAGGCGAGGCCAAAGGCTGCGGCGCAGCGCGGGCAGCGTCGTGGTCGAGGCCGCCGGCGCGGAGAGGAGAGAGGAGGAGGAGGATGCTCCGTTCGTTTCACTGGCCCGATTCCTTCCTCCAATGTTTGCGCGATGCTTGGCTGGTCACCTCGAAGCCAAGCGAAGCGAAACTCTGTCTA
Source organism: Schizochytrium sp. CCTCC M209059 (assembly GCA_000818945.1). NCBI lineage: Eukaryota > Bigyra > Thraustochytrida > Thraustochytriidae > Schizochytrium > Schizochytrium sp. CCTCC M209059. The sequence continues at coordinate 281,801 of KN805403.1, forward strand.
CAACATGATGAGCGCTATCGTGGCCGGCGCCGAGAAGAAAGGTTTCCAGCACCAGTGCAGCAGATAGCGTCCAGCGCGGATGAAGTCGCCGGTGCGCAACGCAAATGGGTACGTACGTTGGATAGATGGTTGGTTGATCGCTTGGGGGCCAGTTGTACCACCCACCCAGCCAGAGGCAGAAAGAATGCTTGCGATGCGTTTTAATGGGGGATTGATTGTGTCAAGAGTGACGGAGGACGCGGCGATCTGCCAGTGGCTGTGCCTTCGTGCGTGCGTGCGTGCGTGCGTGCGCAAGCAAGCAAGCAAGCAGGCATTCCAGCAGCGACCGAGCGAATACAGCGCGACGCGAGGCACATTGGGACGCGAAGCGTTTACGACATTTCGACGGACGCCGTGTGACAGACACCCAGAGAGACCTCTGGGAAAATGTAATGCAAGGGGGTGTGCGCAACAAGCGACATCGTCGTTGGCGTCTGTCTGCCAGCGCTGCCGTTGAGGAACGAGAGACGACAACAACGACGACGCGACGAGTCTGCAACCTGGCTGACGTTGACGCCCGTTGCCGCCTGCAGCCTGGCTGCGTGCCCAACTGGAGGCGGAGCGAGAGAGACGCAAAGGCGCGACGAGATACGCAGCGACAGTGCCACACAAGTCTCGGGGCCGGAGCGCAGTGCAGTGAAGTGACAGGTGACCAGTCAGGCAGAGGCAGCGCGCCTTGCCAATAAAGAACGGCACGAACAAGGACAGGGAGGATAACCTGTTTCGGAAGAGGTATTCGCGGGCACCCCACCCCTCTGGTTGCGAGAACCAGTTCTCGAACTCCCTTCCACTTCGCTTGGACTAGAGTCGCGGGAACACCAGCGCCAGCGCGTCGCGTGCTGCACATGCACACGACGACGTACGTACAAAGTGGTCTGTCTCTGCAGCGCGCCGCAACGTCGCCACAAGCGTAGCAAGCCCGGTTAGAAGAAGCCCAAACTGCGAGTCGTAAAAGTAACGAGAAGGGGGGTCCTTGTCTCGAACGTGAAACGATAACAGCACGCCTCGGAGCAGCCAGGAGCCTGGACAAGAGACCAAACTGGGAATCGCAAAAGCAACAAGGAGAGTGATCTGGTCTCGAACGAGAACTTGCAAGGAATGTGGCGAATCCACACCAAGATAGATTCTCAGCAGAGCCATGGCGTTTCAAGCAGAGATGGGGTGAAAAATGGTCTCGGAGCATACGTGCTCTCGCTCTTGGTCCTTTTCGGGGGATGGATGGTGGCCCTCTTTGGCGTTGCCGGCAGCGTGAGACCTGGCGTAGGAGGCGTGCTGTCCTTTGCAGTCACCTCGCTCACCTCGCTCCTCTTTGTGCTAAGCAGCATCCTCTTGTACCGCTCCCAAGTGGCAAGCGTGCGCTGGATCGCTGACCTCATGGAGGATCGTGTGCTCCGCGCTCGCAAAAACTGGACCTGCGAACCACTACGCTCTCTCGTCGAGGTCGGCAGCTGGCTACACATAACCTTCCGCATGTACACTATTTCGCAGAGTCCTCTTGTGGCCGCAGCAGCGGGCGCGCTTGCCGGCGCCTTTTGTGTCGTGCTCGGTGAGACGCTCACTCTGCACTGTCGCAAGGTCTCACCGCCTTCGCCGGGCGCAGAGGTGTCCCAAGCAGTGCTCACGCCGCACTTTGCGTCCTTGGTCGCAGCTGTCGCGCTTGCGGGCGCCTGCTGGCATGTCAAAGAGAGCCAAGATCTCGGCCTCGCGCTCATTCTCGCAACGCTTACGAATGTCGCCTTTATTACCGCCGAGCAGCTCCTCATGCTCTGGAAGCCAACGCGCTGGGCAGCGGACATCCTTCACGATCGCGTTGTCAATCTCATTTACAATTGGCAACACGTGACCATTCGCAGCGGATTCGAAACAAGCTTTTACTTGAGCAGCATCTTTTCCTGCTACTGCGCGACCGAAAGCATACCCGTTTCCGTCGTCGTAGGGACCATTGCAGGTATCTTCGTCGTTCTCTCCTCGTCATATGTTGGCCTTGGCACGCCTTGTGCCCTACGAATTGACACCTCGAAAAGAATCAATGTGCGAGCCCCGTGCCGTGCGGCCCATACATTCGGGGCAGACTTTGCGCTTTTTGCGCTCGTCATCTTTGCATGGACCTGCGCGACCCTTTTGTACACGATTCTCGTCTTTTCTCGGAGCGCGGTTCTCGCCATTGTCGTTGTAGTTTTCACTGGCGTTGCTCTGGTTTGTGTGGCCGCCATGACCTCCGTTTCGGCTGCCATCCACGCCATCCCAGATGACGTGGCAACCAACAGTGACCATAGTGAGGCTCTTTGCCATTCAAGTAACACGACACAAACGGCAGTTGGTCGAAAACGTCCTGCTTTGCGCTCCAAGTGGGACGCCGTTTGCTTTACGCTCAGCTCGCTCGTCACCGCGGCGGCGGCAGCGGCAGAGGATGACGGTGATGATAATAAAGATGAGGAACCGTCTGTTTGCCGTGACGACGCTTCCGCGTGTCATGTGCACAGGCTTGGTCGCGTAAAAATGGACGACGTTATGAGGTGGTCAAAAAATCACAGGGTTTTGCCTCAAGAAAACCCACTCGCTCCAATGGCCACCTTTGCGCGTCTAGCGCAGAACAAACCTCTCGTAAAGCCGCAAGCTCTGGCCGAGGCCAAGTCAGCCTGGATTTTACTAGAGGGCTTTGTCTTTGACATTTCTACATTTGCCGCTCTGCATCCTGGGGGCGCGGACCTTCTTCGCGACTTCGCGAAGCGTGGCGCGGATGTTTCGGACCAATTTGCGGCTTTCCACCACCCGGCCACGTATGCGCGGCTCTTTCCACTTCTTGTGGGCCGTCTTGACGAGAGCGTTGGCGTCGAGGCAATCTCACAAGCGTCTATCGACCGAACAGTCGAGTCGCACAAGAGGGCAACTGAACAATTTCGTCTTCTTCGCGCCTATCTGTGGGCAAAGGGATATTTCCATGGCGCCGAGTCGGACCGTAACGCTGCGCGAGCCGTAGCCCGCCAGCACGTTTTTGTTTTAAGCCTCGCCATGCTTGCCGTGTGCCAAATTTTTCTTCTCCAACACCATATGAGAGGCGATCACCTTCGCCACGAACCCCATGCCGATCCTACCGTGGCACTGTCCACGCCACGAAAGTACCTGCAGGCTGGTCTTGCAGCTGCCACTCTCGGCTTTTTCTGGCAGCAAGTTGCTTTTATTGCGCACGATGCCATGCACAATGGAGTCGTAAATCGCACAAAAGAAGCGCGCCCGAGCTCCTTCTGGATTCCAAACAATGTACTAGGGTGGCTTCATGGCAGCGTTCTTTTCGGCATCAGCTCGCACATGTGGAATGTAGAGCACAGTGGCCACCATGCCCAGACGTGTCGAACAGGAGTAGACCCTCAATTCAATTACTTGCCCATGTGGGCCATTTCGCTCAAGGAGTTCTCCACGCGCCAGTGGCAGGAGATGCGAGCCAGCGCCATTTTCATGCCTCTAATCACACGCATCTTGGTGTCTGTACAACATTGGACGCTTCTACCTCTTGCGATGCTCGTAGGACGCTTCAACTTTTATGCCATCAACATCGTCTTTGCGATCCGACATCGTGTATACTACGATCTCGCAGGCATGGCCCTCTTTTGGATCTATTTCACAAGCCTACTTTCGCAGCTTGGATCTGATGTCTCTCTCAAGATCTTCTTTGTGCTCGTTTCGCACTGGACCGTCGGCGTGCTACATGTGCAGCTGCTTATTTCGCACCTCGGACTCGAGTCCGTCTCACCCGAGGACGAGCAGCGCCTTGGGTTCTTTGCGCACCAGCTAAAAACCACACGCGATATTGCGACTTCGGAGCGCTGGGCATTCTTACACGGAGGTCTAGAGCGCCAAATTGCCCATCATCTGTGGCCATCGCTTCCACGCGTCCGACTCAATCTCGTCACCCCAGCAGTCAAGGAGATTTGTCATGATACGGGCATTGCTTTCAACGAGGTGCCATTCTTTGAAACAATTCGTTTGTGCATCGTCGATTTTCGTGATATTGCACACGAGGTCTGGGCCGGAAATATTGCCATCTGAGGGAATGGATGCTTTGCGTGCTTTTCATGATGGAAATAATACCGCGCTTAGAACTTGACCAGATTCAGGATCCTCTTCGCAATCGATTTATAGATCCGAATACTCAATGTGTGGGTATGGCTGGCATCTTGGTTGGCGAAAGGATTCTTGAATAACTTGAGAAATTCTAGTCTCCGGTTTGTGACACGCGATGGTAAATGTCGAAAAACCACGACACTTGACTCGAAAGAAAGAAAATGAAAACCGAATAGAATAATAAAATTTGAATAAAAATAAAACTCAACGGACACAACGGGCTTGGTGCACGAAAACTTGGGACTGCTACCTTGCGCGCGTATGATGGGGCCTGCGGCGCACGATTGGTCAATCGACAAGTGGGCTCGGAACGCAAGACCAAAGCGCCCGCGCCACGATGTTGCGCGACCTTGCAGAGTCCGTGTATGAGCTGCGCGAGGCCCGGCGCGCGAAGCGCAAGGCCAAGCGAGATGCAGCCAAGAAAGCGCGCAAAGAAGCCACGCGCACAGGCGCGGAGGAACAGCGCGAACTCGAGTACTTGGCCATGCTTGCGCAACAAGGAGAGCGAGAAGCTATGGCAAGCGAAGACGCCCGCTCAATGGCTTGGGAAATACAAGTACGCGCCGAAAAAATGCTTCGTGAATCGAGGCAAAACGAACTGCGTGAACGCGCATATTGTGCTGCGCGCGAAGCGGAACAGCTTGAGCTGATTCGCCAAGATGGACTCTACTTTCGCTTTCAGCGGACTGCCACAATGTACCGCTGGCGTGACAGCACCGAGCTCTTTGAAAGTTACGACATCGGATGCACAGTCCGCCAATTTTCTGTGCTTTCTGCTGACGATCTCAGCAGAATACCCGCTGGCGTGCTTGCTGGTGAACCACTCGTGCTCACAGGATCGAGTCCAATTAAACGAGATGTAGTGCTCGCTGCGTGCGGAGACGGTGCTGTTCGACTCGTTGTGTACTCGTTGCAGCGAAACAAAACAAGTACGGGCTCAAGCTTTGTCGTAGGCAGAGCGCCTGATGAAATTCCAGTTTTAGGCGCATGTTTGGTGCGCAGCGGGGCACTACAGCGCAAACTTGGTTGGCTCGTTCTTTATGCTTGCGGTGACGGATTTATTCGCTGCGGATGGGATCACTGGAAACAGCTCTACCGGGCCAACATTGGTGGTCCTGCGCCACCCAAAGATCCTCCTCCGACTGATGAGGATCAGGAAGAGGATGGTCCATGGCAAGCTTCCCTCCCTCAACTAGCGCCTCTGGAAGACGATCAACCGGACCACGATGATGTCATTTACGGCCTTGCGGTGCATCGTGACGTCTTATTTTCTTGGTCTGCGGATGGGCGCATTAAAAAGTGGTGTCTGGATACGGGCGAGCTTTTGCACACCTATTGTGGAACGCGCGGAGGCGTCACGACATGCATTGTTTCTGCGAATGGAAAATTCTTGCTCTCCGCCGGGGATACTTCGGATCCTCGTATTCGTCTCTGGGATGCGCAATACATGCCACCAGGCCACGCAGGTCACGCAGACCATACTCCTGATGTCGAATGCGACGCCCCAGAGAGCAGTCCAGACTGTGGTGAGCCCACATTTTATGACCATGCGTGTGACGGCTGCGACCGGGCGCGTCGAGTAATGCTGGCAGAGCACAAATATCAAAAGAGAGCCGACGTTCAGATGGCTCTCTATCGGAAAGCAGGCAAGAACGACGGTGCGACGACCGGTGCGAGACTCGAACACCTGCTAGAAGATGCGAGGGAAGCGGTCGACGAGCAAGCTTTGCGCAATGTTGCCGACTTTGCAAGATATCATGGCGGAGCGTTGCGAATCTTTCATGAACATCGCGCAGACTATGTAGGGGTTGATGGCCCTGGTTCCCATGGTGAATGGATCAACGGGTTGTGTCTTAATGCGAGCGAAACGCTTGCCGCCTCGTGCGGGTCGGACACCTTTGCCAAAATATGGCGCTTTCCAGAGGGGGATATCGTGAGCCGCGTCAAGTGCGATGATTGGATCATGACGTGCGCGATGGGCACGATTTCCGACTTTCAGGACCTCCCGATCGAAGTGCTCGTGACAGGGTGCGCCGACTCCACAATCACCATTTGGGACGCCCATTCAGGTAGCCCCCTGCAAACCCTTCGTGGACACAGCGACGCCGTCGCGGACGTATGCTTTTTGCACCAAGGGCGCTTTGCCTCGCAAAAGAAAACTTCTGCTTCATCTGCGACTGTCGATACTGATCCCGTTGGCGAGACGATTTATGACACTGACCATGACCAAGACCTAGAGGTCAGCAATAATGACAAGGACGACGGAGAAACCACTTGTGACAAAAAGGCAGACACTTGCAGCACTGTCAAGATGGCTCAAAATGATGAGGTGAAGATTTGCAACTTTGTTCGAAGTAGCAGCTATGACGGTACGATTCGCACGTGGAAGCTTGGGTCCGGTCTTCCATTCGCTCCACCCCCGCCGGTCGTCGAAAGTACACGACAGACAGAGGCTACAATTCAGTGGGAGATGCCCGTGCAGAATGGAAGTCCTGTGCTTGAATTCCACATTAAGCAACGCGAGAACAAAATTGACGACTTTGAGGTTGTTGCTTTGGTCAAAGTGAACACCAAGGAAAATCTGACAACCTTTAAACGTCGCATGACGGCGCTTCACCCGGGTAGTTCGTATGAATTTTGCGTTGCTGCCAGCAGCGAGATCGGCCAAGGTGGGTGGAGTCTTGCTTCGGAGCCACGGAGGTGCCAACCCGCCATGCCAGGACGCATTGATGCGCCTATTGTAACACACATTTCAACGACGTCAATGACCATATCGTGGATCGCTCCGGACTCGATGGGAGCCCACATTCAGGAATTCGCAATTCGCAGACGAGGAGGGACAAGCTCTCGCACCTTTGAGGAGAGTCAAGAGGTTCTTGTGTCGTGGCAAGACGCTAGAGCGGGCGCTGAAAAGGAACGGAATGCAGCGACGGCGCGACGACGCACGCTCGAGGCCTGGTTGCACGAGAATCGGCATCTTGGCGCAAAAGAGACGCTTCGCATGCGACGCAAGCTCAAAGACGAGGACAATCTCGATAACCAGCGTCGCGTTCTCGTGCAGGTGGCCATGTCCGCGACCGGATCTGCCGCGACACGAAAGGGAATCACCGCAGAGCAGCTATTGGAGATGAGTGCAACATTGACGGGTCTGGAATCGGGCATGGCGTATCAATTTTCCGTGATTGCGGTGAACAAGATCGGTCGTGGACCGTGGTCTCTTCCTTCGACGTCGGCGTCCACGAGCACGTGCGCGCCGGACGCGCCAGGGGAAGCCCCCTGGCTGCAGTCCACGAGCACGACGAGTTTAACACTCGCGTGGATGCCGCCTCGAACGAACGGGAGCGCTTTGACAGCCTTTGTGTTTCGCTATGGCAAAGCTGCCGTGGTGGACGAAATGCTACAGTGCGAGACGGACGAAGACACCCACGCAAGCAAAGCACGCGGCTTCCTAGAGTCATCCAAGGTTCAAGCCGCAACTGATCGCGTCGAGCGCGCAACTGCAGCGATGCACTCCAAGCATGTGGTGGAGATGAAGATGGCGGGCGTTTTGTCGGATGCAGACTTTGAGGTGCTGCGCGTGGCTCTTTACGTGATGATGCACGTGAGCGGCGACGCAGGAGACGAAGATGATACTGACGCTGACGCTGATGCTGACAAACGATCGTCGAAGCTTTTGCACCCGCTGCCGCGACGACTCGAGGTCAACGCGGCCGTGCGACACCCTGAGCAATTTCTAGGCCGACTTCGAAGCTTTCGGCTCGCGACAAGGGACGCGGAGCTCGGCGAGAAGTTGCGTCCGGCCATCGTTCCGCTGTGTCTTCCTGTCATCAATTTGGTCACCGATTTGGGGAAGAAAGCAAGTGCACTCAAGCTCACGTTGTCCCGCATGCTCCTAACGTGGCTCGAGGCTGTCGTGGAATATGACGGCAACGTGTACAAGAACACGATCTTTCCCGTGCTTGCTGAGGCAACATGCGCGTGGCGGCGACGGCGAGAGATTCTTGGCTCTGGGCTCTCGACACTTCGCGTGGGTGGTAAGGCGACACATACAACGGTGGAAGGACTCGAAGCGGGCGAGGCGTATCGGTTTCAGTTTTGTGCTGTCAATGATCAGGGCACGAGCGGATTTTCGCCAGCTAGTCGCAGCTTTGTGGTGAAACGGGGTCCACCGTCAATGCCTCTAGAGGTGACAGCCTCACATCCTAGCACCTTTAGACTTACAGTGGCATGGGCTGCGCCAGAGCAGCTTTTTGGCAGTCAAGTGATTGCCTATCATGTCGTGTTTCGACAGGCTGGACGAGGAGCCTTCGTGACAGCCCAAACGGTATCGGGCTCTCAGCGCGAGTTGCAAGTGTCGGGATTGCAGCCCGACACCTTGTACGAGTTCGCTGTGACTGCAGAAAACGAAGTAGGGCGAGGTCCGCGAAGTGAAGTAAGCATTCCGACGCGGACGCTACCGGCCCAAGTACCAAGCGCTGTCACGGTACCGATCATCTTGAGTGCGGACTTTCGCGCAGTACGTTTGCACTGGAAGGCCCCGTCATCCGATGGCGGGATGCCGGTGCTACGTTTCATCGTAAATGCCTTTCGAGGGACCGAGAGAACTCCGATGGGGACTTGCGCGATGCTCGAGCAAGTTTCTCCTGCGGATTCGTATTTTGTGGACATTTTTCCTGGAGTACAGACGGCAGGCGAGGGCGGCGATGCATTTTTCATGGAGGATGAGATTCCGTATAGCTTTTGCGTGTTGGCGGAGAATCACGTTGGTCTCAGCCTACCAAGTGAGCCGAGTGCTGCGGTTGTCATTGCTCGTCCGGGTACAGAATTATAGTGTTCCGGGAGACGTCGGGCTTTCGTGCGTGCGTTCAAAGCGGAAGTCAAGCAAGTGAAGTGGAATAGAATCACAAGGGTGGGAAAGGAGACTGCGAGGTCGAGTCGACAGGCTGCCGGTAAAAGAGACTTTTGAAATGAATAATCTTTATAGACTGTTGTAATAACCAGACAGAGTCATCGCGAGCGCGCGCTCGGTGTCTTGATAGGTTTTCCTTTTGAGAAAAGATACGAGCCAAGCAAGAGCTGTATGATCAGATGACCATTTTCTTGCTGACGACGAACTTTCAGGAAAGCAGTCGCTTACTGTGAGCAGGTCGATGCCAGCGCAGCGCCGCGTGTAGCGAGTCGCCTTCGTCAGTCTCTCTCGTCTCTCTCTCTCTCCGGGGCTGTACCTTCTCCTCGCTCCCTCGTGCTTGCCCGGCCCGACCGGGCGCGTCCGTCCTGACCTCGTTCGTCTCCGATCCCATTTCCATCTTCTCGCATCTCAAGTTCTCCTTACCTTGCCGCAGCAGTTGCAGCCGCAGTTGCCGCCGCAGTTGCCGTTGCCGCCGCAGCACTTGCAGTCGCACGGGGTGGTCATCGTCTCTGTTCTCGTGCTGCTGGTTGCGCTCCGCTCGCTGCCTTGGATCTGCAGATGCTCTTTTTCTCGCTCTCGTTGCGGGTCTGCTGCTCCTGCCTCGCCTGCTCTGCCGCCTACGTCCCGCCTGCCTCCGTCCGTGCCCTCAAGCACCGCAACAAGTGCAACAAACGCGGCAACAAATGCAACAAACCCGAGCAACAAGTGCGACGAATGCGCGCTGGAAGGCGCCTGCGCGACGCGACGCGACGCGACGCGGGAACAGAGGAGGAAGCGGCAGCGCCCGTGCACACCCCCCCAGCCCGCAGCCCGGGTGTGCGGGGAACGCGCGGCACGTGCTCGATCTCGATCTTCTCGAGATCGAGCCACGCGTCCTTTCCTTTCCTGTCTGTTATTCGTTCGCCCGCATGCAGATGCCGAACGGCGGCGGCGACGAGGACGCGGACGCGGACGCGGACGAGGGCATGGATGAGTATGCAGCAAACCTGGCTCGACGGGCGGAGCTCAGGCCGGACGCGCGCGAGGCGACGGACGCGGTGCGGCAGAGCGCGGCGCGATTGATTGAGGGAAGCGGCCCGGCCGGCGGAGAACGGGGCGAAACGGGACGGCGCGGTCGCTGGAGCCTGGCGTGGTGTGGATTCCGTCGATGATGGGCAGCGGGGTCCAGCGAGGCCAGACTTCCCCGGAGATTCCTTGGAGCGAAATCGCCGGGACATCGTCGATCGGAAGTCCGGAAATGCAAGATCGTGGCCGCAAGGCTCGAGAGATGGAACGGAGCTTTCGTTGACCCAATTTGCCCGAGCGTGGCTAGAACCTGAATTGAGCCAACGTGATCAAGACATCATTCTTCGAGCGAGCGAGCGAGCGAACAAGCAAGCAAGCAAGCAAGCAAGCAAGCATTGAACATCGCTTTTCACCCCGGCGTTTTTTTGGAGCGAAATCGCCGGGACATCATCGATCGGAGTTCCAGAAATGCAAGATCGTGGCCGCAAGGCTCGAGAGATGGGACGGAGCTTTCGTTGACCCAATTTGCCCGAGCGTGGCTAGAACCTGAATTGAGCCAACGTGATCAAGACATCATCCTTCGAGCGAGCGAGCGAGCAAGCAAGCAAGCAAGCAAGCAAGCAAGCATTGAACATCGCTTTTCACCCCGGAGTTTTCATGGAGCGAAATCGCCGGGGCATCGTCGATCGGAGTTCCAGAAATGCAAGATCGTGGCCGCAAGACTCGAGAGATGGGACGGAGCTTTCGTTGGCCCAATTTGTCCGAGCGTGGCTAGAACCTGAATTGAGCCAACGTGATCAAGACATCATCCTTCGAGCAAGCAAGCAAGCAAGCAAGCAAGCAAGCAAGCAAGCAAGCAAGCAAGCAAGCAAGCAAGCAAGCAAACTTGAACATCGCTTTTCGAGAGCGTTGAAACGAGGACGCAGCTTTCTTCGAAGCGGAGGTTCCGGAGCTTTTCGTGGCGAACAAATGTAGCTTCACGTCAACCTGAGCAAAGAGGAATGCCCCAGTGAAAATCGCTTGTGAGCTCTGGATCGCCACAACCTCATCCTTTCTACTTTGGCTGTTTTCTAGAATCAAGTCAACAAACGCCCCTTTGCCAGGGGCCAGGATCACAGACGATTTTGGTCCCGTGATGCCTCTTCAACTTGGCTAGGCTCTCTTGATGGATAGATCAACTTCATCTTCTTAAGTCAGCGATGGCATTTGCCCCCTTGTCAAGAAAGGATGCAGAAGGTGGGGCGAATGAGGAATAAAACAGTGAGTACTTCCGACTGCTACAACGGCGCGAGATCAGACAAGTCCAGAGCCAGTCATTTTCCAAAAAAGTTAGTGCAGATGAGGAGCAAGAGCTTTTTGTGAGCTGAAGGCAAGCAGAAAAAGGAGAGGAGGACCTCCTTTGGCGGCTCGAAATCCTCACCTCAAGATTTCGAACAAATCAAAGGTGCACAAGGTGTGGCGAGTGAGGGATAAATAATGAGTGCTTGCTTCCGACTGCTACAACTGCGCGAGATCAGACGATTCCAGGGCCAGTTATCTTCCTGAATTGCTCTTCTGCTTGAAGTCTGTCGCAGATGAGGATCAGTATTCTTTTTTAAGTTGGAGGCAGGCAGAGGCAGAGAAAGGAGAGAACCCACCCCCCTTGGCGCGCCCCGAATTCTCCCCTTTGATTCGAACAAATCAAAGTTGCAGAAAGTGTCGCGAGTGGGATAAATAATGAGTGCTTCCGACCGTCTGCTGCGAAGGCGCGAAATCAAACGAGTCCAGCTCCAGCCATTTTTCCATGATTGCTCTTCCTGCTTGTTCGCCTTGATGCAGAATTCAAGTTGGAGGCAAGAGTAATGGAAAGGACCATTGTTGTATCCCGCGTTCTCTTCTTGGACAATTTAAATACATGCTTCGGTCAACGTAGGCCCAGAGTGATATCTGTGGAGGACTGCCATCAAGGACGAGTATGAAATTGTAGAAAAAGAAAATTTGGATGATAAAAGACGTAGCACAGCTCCAGCTTGCGCAACGCTATACTGTGATTTCAGAAATCCAGAGTTTACTTGGAGTTGCCGAGCGCGTAGCCAACGAGCACACCGGCGCCGAGAACCATGAGGAGAATCGGGAGGTTATCGACGACGCGAGCCTGGACGGACTCGGTCTTGCTGCAGCAGCCGCTCGAGCAGTTGCACTTGCCGGGAGGGCACGTGCACTTGTTGCCGGACTTGCAGCCGCAGTCCTTCTTACCGCAGCCGCAGCAGTTGCACTTGCCCGGAGGGCACGTGCACTTGCCGCCCTTGCAGCACTGCGATAGATGAAGTGAAATAGACGTTAGTTGTAAAAGTTCGCATGTTTGTCAGAATTTTCTCGCCTCAGCGCCCCAACGGCACACGGCGGCCCTTTCGCGGCCAGGCACGCCAAGGCCCTTCGCGGCGACCCTTCGCGCGGCGCCGCGCCGCTTGCGCCGAGCCGCGACCGGTCTCGAGCGCGGCCGCAAGCGCGCCGCCGCGCGACGCGGCGCTGCGCGGCGCGGCGCTGCGCTTCACTCAAAAGGTCGCCGACGGCCTCATCCCTCCCGCGTCCCTCCATGCCCGCCCGCCCGTCCCGCGGCGGCGCGGGGCAGCGGCAGGGCCGCGGCCGGCCGAACGTACCTCGCAGCACGTGCAGTTGTCGCCGCACTTGCAGTCGCCGCCGCACTTGCACGTCATGGTCTCCGCTGGCTGGTCCTCGCGTTCTTGCTGCTTTCTCTCTCTCTGTCGCTGTGTTTCCGGTCTGCCTGGGAGTGAATCTCAAGATACTAGGCCTAGGCTGCATGCAAGGCGTCACGATCTTATAACAGCAAGGCGAGGTGTCATAATAGCAAGGCGTCATTACGCAAGACATCCATCGATCTCAGGAGCAAAAAGCAGCAGCAGCAGCAGCGAGAGCAGCGAGCGGGGGCTGCCAAGTTGCGGATTTTTCGCGGAAAGGATCTCACCATCGAAAGCTTCATGTCTAGTTAGCTAGCAAGCAAGCAAGCAAGCAAGCAAGCAGAAGGTGGAGGCGGCTGGCGGAAGGGCGAGGGGGAGATGGTGCGCTCTTCTTCTGAAGGAATAGGGACAGCTTCAAGTTGAAACGATGGTTGCTTGGAGAGACGGTTCTTTGCCCTGTGCGGACTCGCGCTCGGACAAAGATTAGCTTGTCACAGAGCCGGTTAGTGCCTGTGCATAATGGAAGTGATGAGCGTGCTAGAAGCCGCCAGGCGAATGACCAAAACTTGTAGAGACCAACGGAAGACATCATGCGCAGACACAGCGGGAAGATCTCTCTTTCCTCTTGGCCTGACAGGGCATGAGCATCACCAGCCAGCAATATCCTAACAGTAGACCAAGAAGAGCATTGCTGTGCATTTCTCTCGCGACCTGAAACCTCCGTGTCTTTAGTTCAACGTCCACGTTCGGAAATGCTTGACACACCCGCTTATGGCAAACTTGTTACGCATTCCACATCTCGGGCCATCTCAGCTCCGAAAAAGCAAACGGCACCACGGCGCTCTGGCATCCTCCACCTCACGGCACGATGACAACGACTCTCGGGGTGCACCATTTTCTGGGGGAGACATTGCGTTGGCATCGTTACGACTTCCACAGGATGGTTCTCGGTCACCGCGTCTCGGCCGCGTACGGTAAAGCCTTCCTTCTCCATGCCATACTGCAGCTATAGGCCTACAGACGCCACTGCATTTTGCCTGAACTTGGACCATCGTGGTGTTGCGCCTGTCCTCGTTGTGAAGGTGGCGAGACCCTCGCAGACTCATTAGGTGGCCGAGGGAGGCCCAGGCACGCGCTCGGCGTGCCGCGTTTAGAGAACGGAAACGAGCGCCGGCGACGAGCGCACGCACGCAAGAAGAGGCCAGCAGGTCGGCCGGTCGGCCAGCCAGCAGCCTCATCTCCGTCGGGAAAAGCGTGCATGGGCGGCGAGGTGGAGGCGAGATTGTGCTGCATTTGACAGGCTGACCCGGACGGCCTCTCCTCACGCGAGGAGACGAGGCGAAAAGAGGCGAGGCGAACACAAACGCACGCACGTATGCTGTCGGGCATGGCGCAGACGAGCATGCTGCCGGGACCTGCCATGACGCCGAGACCGCTGTCGAAACTAGAAAAGGCGCAACAAATCCAAAAAGGCCGAACGCCGGCGCATATGCTTCGCAAAGTACTCGCCGCCTCCCTCGCGCTTGCTTTGATAGGTCTCGTGCTGCTTTGGCGTCGAGCTGCAAACACCAAGAACTTGAGTCAGCTCGAGGGCATCGCGAGAGCGCGCGCCAAGGTAAACGACGAGCTTTGCGCGAGAATTGCACAGTTTTACCATCTATGCCCCGAAAATTACCTCTTCCCAACCCTCGTTCTCCGAGGCGTTCCCGAGGAAGTCATTGCCTGCGACTTTAACATCGCCAAAGACCTCGAATACCTTCCGGATGCGGAACTCTTGGCCTGTTTGGAAACACACAAACCAGTCGAATGGGAAAAGGACGCCGCTCGACTGCAAAAGCACATTCACGAACTACAAAATCCAAAAGACTGCAAAAAACCCAAGTCCACGAATTTCCTCAAGCCTGACTGGGAGTCGACCACCGATGCCAAGGGCAATTGGGCAAGAAAGGATGGAACGGGAAAACTTGTCGACATGGAAAAGCCAAAGTGGCATTTGCTCAACTGGCTCAACCACGGATGGGCATACAATCTTTTTGTCTTTTCTTGGGGCGCAGGAAACCACTGGATCGCGGGAATACCTGTCATTATGGGCAACAGCAAGTACAGATTTACGGATTGGGCCTGCGGACGTGGATACTCTTGCGAACTCTCGCCGCTGTCCTCCTGTGCGATCGAGGACATTGATCCATCAGGCGTTCTCGTCTATGGTCTGGGCATGACCCCCAAGAACGTCATGACGCTTGACCAAGTCTGCAAACCGCATGGCGAATATTTGATGCGGTATGGGCGATGCGATTGCGAACCCAACTTCATCGCGGCTACCGACGCCCAATACTCCTTTTGCAAACCCTATTCCGCCATCGATCTGACCATTGAGCGCAAGAGACAACACGTACAATTTTACGAAGAGAATCGAAAAACTGCAATTCAAGGCGACGAAGTCTGGTTCGCTAACAATGCACCCGGGGAAGAGAATCCATTCAGTGACTACAATGAGGTGCACTTTGGATCGAACGCACTTCGCGAAAAACACGGTTTCCTCTGGCAACACGCCCAGTCTTTGTACTATTTGCTCAACAAGAGTCGCAAGAAGGAGCACAATGACGGCGCGCGAGAGCGACTTGGGCTCACTGCACGAAATACGCGTTGTGTTGGCGTACATGTGCGTCATGGAGACTCGTGTCATGACAAGTTTCAAAATCACCGCGTCTGTCTGCCCCTCTCTCGCTTCATTGAAGGCGTGCGCAAGCTCGAGCTTCGCTATGGCAAGTATGACAAAGTTTTCCTGGCCACCGATGATCCAGACGTCATCGCCGATGCCAAGACGTATGCCGACGAGTTTGACATTGTCTACCAATCGCAAGATCGTAAATTCTACGAGACCGGGGACAATGTTGGTGTGGATGTCCGTGAGGACTTTAACACGCCATCCCGAGTCAATGAGATAGCCAGCGATATATGGACCTTGTCTCACTGCGACGCATTTGTAGGGTCATTTGCGTCATCCGTCGCATGGATCTCCTACGAGTACATGGCAGCGCAAAAAGGTTTTTACCCTCCCTTCGTTTCCGTCGACTTGGCCTATGGCCACAAGAAAAATGTCGGGCGCTTTCTTGACAAAGGGCCAAACGAGTAGAAGAGCTCGCTTGTCGCCAGTGACCAAACCTTGCATTTCCTCTTATCGGCGATCCTCTCAACGACAAGAACATCGACCCAAATGGGAGATTCTTTAGGGCAAATGAGCGTCGGTTTAAAGAACTTCGACTGTTGCTCGTCTCTTTGGCTTGTTTGAAAGAGAGAGCATATAAAACCTCTCCAGTGCTGTGGAATAGCTCACTGTAGAAAGCTGTCAGCAAGGGTTCCCAGAAAGGACCAGGAATTTTAATATTGCTAAAGTGTAAGCAGGAAAAAGGTTTACCTATTTAAATTACATCAAGTGAAGGAGGCAGCAAACTAAAAGCTGCTGGCCGCATCGAAGCTCATTTCCGTCTCTTGTCACGAGCTCGGCCTACGTCAATATTGATTGGCATGTCTGGTTTGTGTGCAGTAAAATCCGCTCTCACCCAAAGTAAATGGGAGCTGGCGGTGCCTTTGGCTTGGACCGAGATGTACTCATGCGACGTTTTAGCGTAGCAAGATCAGCCTGCATCGAAGCTTCCTGGGAATCTTGTGTCACGGGCTTGACTTCTGACAACGTCTCCGTCTCCTGACTCGACCTTGGCAAGCGCTCCAAGGCATCCACGTACTCGTAATGCCCTAAATGGGCCAGACGCTCCGCATACCACTGTGCTTCAGGACGTAATGTTGGCAAATTCGACGTTGCTGCCTCAAAGAGACCAGCATAACGCTTGCTGGCATCGAAAGCCGGTGGTCCCGCAATGAGACTCAATTTGCGCAGACAAATGGGGCAAAGAACGCAGGGACGAGGGATTGTAATCGTAGGATTCAAGGCGCACGAAAAATATGAGCAAGGCGCAGGGCCAGCCCAGAAAAACGTGATTGCCCGACTCACAGCAAGCACGCCGACTTGAGCCGATGCCGTCGACGACGATGATGCAGGTATCGAAGCTAGATCGAGAATGCCTATCCTGTCGTCTGCCCCGGAAATAACACTCTCGCGAGGAGACGAGGTTGGGCAGTCTACGCACACTGCAAGGACGCGCGCAGCGTACGATGGCCTTGCTCGCTCCAGGCCCAAAAGAAGCTGGTGGGTATTCAAGCCTCCCGACTGAGGGTCTCGAAAAAGTCGCAACTGGTGAGGACCTGAGAATTGCGGAAGCTGCCTCACTTCGATGCGCACCAAGGGTGCCAAGAAGGCGGAAGCGTACGCCGCATACACTTCAAGCTGCCTTGTAGCCTCCTCGGGCGTCATGCGAAGAAACAGAGGAACTAACATAATGCGGTCTTGGTACGAGACATTGCGTTGCTTACTGGCGAACTCTTGCACTGTCTCGCGTGGACCTCCTTGCGCAGCGGCGTATCCGCGAAAGAACCCGTCTGGATCGCCAAGGTCCACCTCCACGGCCTTGCGCAGCCCTTTGCTCTGCGGCTTGGGACCCAGGGCACGGGCAAGCTCAGCTGACCTCAGGGGTGGCGCCGACATTCTTGTTCTTTTCCGAAACCAAGGTCCAAGGCCGCAAGGGCGCGAGGCCGGTACCGCGCCGTGCCACGCTGCGCAGCGAGAACGTCTTGACGTTGGCTAGCTGGCAACTTGACCTTAAAGGAGAGCGAAGTGCGGGCTAGCGCGCTCGAAATGGTCAATGTACTAGTAGGCGTCAGACGATTAGGTGTTTTCAAGAAAGCGCTTTTTTGACGGTTATTCTGCCATGGTGACTTGGAACTCCCGAAAAAGTTAAAATAAAAGCAAATGTATTGTTTTTTGGCGCCGGAGTAGTACTATGTCAAGCCAAGAAGAACAAAGATGCGAGACGAGGCAAACGCGTAAAGAAAAAGTAAAAATGGAACAAAGCTGCTTGAAATATTTGATAAAACGAATGATGACGGAATTGTGTACGTTTGGCTGGCTGGTCGGTTGGGCTCATTTATGGGCTCATGCTTTCAAAAGAAGATCATAGTGATTTCCGGCTTCAGAAAACTGACCCCGACGCCAAAGCAAGCGAACGGGATCGTCGGATGCGTCACCATATGTGAGCATATGTTCATACCCGCCGCCCTGGGGTTGAAAGATGGCAATGTTCATGTTGTGCTTGCGCGAAAGTAGCCAGAACTCGGTCTCGCCTGCGTACTCGTTGCGGGACATCGCGTTGACGTACTCGTTGTAGGTGGGAAATTTATCGTCCTTCATCAATACGAGCTGCTCCACGGTGAGACCCGTCCCAGTCATTTCCTCGTCTGCGCATCGTCGAAGCTCGGCGGCAGCGTCGGCGCGCAATTGCAGCGCCAGACGCGTTTCCCGCTCTCGCGAAAGATTGCCACCGTGCTGACCTTGTACAATAGCACGAAAGGCACAGTTGCCATCACCCATAATGGACTTGACCTGGAATTCATCATCGTGAAAGCCCTCGTTATGCCGCACAGTACTTAACATTCGTGTGCCTCCCGCCGCTGATCGCGCAGACGACGCCGCAACGGCCGCCCCATACGATGGAGGTGGCGGACCCTGTGGAGCATTGAGGCCCCGAGACGGCTTGTTCAAGTCCATTCCGTAAAGCTTAACATTGGTCTTTTTGCCATCCAATCGCAAGGCGTCGAGGGCCAAGGCGGCTTGCTTGGCGGTCAGCGACGAAGAAGCTCGCTTCCAGATCGTCAAACCTCGGCCAGAGCCCGTGTCCTCGCGGCCCGACGAATCAGAGGCCGCAGCATCTCGGCGCCGCGCCTCTTCTTCGGCACGATTCTTTTCAATAATTTGCGATCGAATGCCGTCCATGCAGCGGTTCAATAGACCCTGCAGACGATCAAGCGTCTCTTGCACCTCTGCGGCTTGCTTTTCGTAGCTCGGGCCCGACTCTCGGGGCCTGTTCAGCCGTACCGGGAGGACGCACTCCAGATATAAATGAAGACAGTAAAAGGCGTTATCCCATTGGTTGGCCTTATAGAAGTCATCAAAGCGGTTGTAGATCTTCATGGCCTCCACAAAGCGGTCTTCGATGTTTCGTTTGAACGTGCCGCGAGCAGTACGCACATCACTTTTGATTCTGCTTTTCTCTTCTTCCCATTCTTCGTTCACCTTGCGAGCAAAGGCAGGGTCCGACATGAGTTCATCGGGGGTCAGAGATCGCCCCATGGCAGCCATTTTTGCTTTCGAAATGCTTTGCTTCCGTCTTTCCTCTTTTTCTCTCTACCCTAGTTTGCGATTGCTTTGGCTTATCTTCCTTCCAGCAACTCCGTGTCTGCGCGTCCTCCGCCTGCCTCGTCGCGGCCGCGCACGCACTCGCCAAGTAGGCAGACAGACAGGAAGACAGGCAGGCAGGCCTCCAAGATAGATGCTGGAC
This sequence comes from Schizochytrium sp. CCTCC M209059, assembly GCA_000818945.1. Classification (NCBI taxonomy): domain Eukaryota; class Bigyra; order Thraustochytrida; family Thraustochytriidae; genus Schizochytrium; species Schizochytrium sp. CCTCC M209059. Next base: position 301,006 of record KN805403.1, read on the forward strand.
GCCTTCGCTCCGAGTTCCTTCACTCGCCCCGCGGGCACCGCCTGCAAGACCTTGCGCCGCCGCAAGGCCGCGGGCAGGGCCACTCTCGGGCCTCGCGAGGTCGAACGCTGCGCGGCGCGTCTCGGGCGCGTGGAATCCCGCGCGAGTGCCGAGTGCCGGCCTTGCGTCTTTGCGCGGCCATCTCTCTCTCTCTCTCTCTCTCCGGACTCGCGACTCGGACTCCGCCTTTCGCGACGGAACGACTACAGAACGACTACAGAACGAAGGTATACGAGCTCATTGCACTTTACTTTGCTATGCGCGCTTGAAGAGCGAGCCAACGGGGACCTTCGCGTGCCTGACTCGGCGCACGAGACAAGGCTGCCCACTCGTCCCAAGTTGATGCCTTCTACCAGCAAAAAAGAGATGTAGCCTATACCATGATCGTCAAGGCAAGCAGGCGGGCTGAAAATGCGTTGCACACGGCAAGCCGGCGAAATGCAGGATCGTCGTAGATTGTGAGCCTCGCGTGCGCGCAGAGTCTGCAGACAGATCACATTGGGCCACGGACGAGGAGCTCGCTTACCGAGGTTAGCGGGCACGCAGATAATTGACAGAAGTATATTGCGCTACGAGGACACAGACACGGACACGGACACGGACACGGACACGGACACGGACGCATGTCGCAGACGCCGCAGCAGACGACAATGTCGACAACAGAACTCGGCCTCGCAGGAGGCCTCGGCGCCGCATTGGGCGGCCTCGCCGTGTACTTTGCCCTGCGCCGTAGCGGCGGTGCCAGCAAAGCCAAGTTCTCCATGGCTGACCAGAAGAAGCGCTTCGCGACGGCCAAGAAGAAGAATCTCAAGCGCGTACTGGATATCGACAGCGTCTTCGAACCCAGCAAGCTGCGCGGTAAGCGTGTGCTTGTCGTTGGCGCAAGCCGCGGTCTTGGCCTTGAGGTTGCGCAAGCTGCCGCTGCCGCGGGCGCAGAGGCGATTGGTACCGTGCGTTCCCCGAACAAGGACGTCTCGGAGGCAGGGCTCGCGCAAGTGATCGAGAACGTCGATGTGACTTCTGACGAGGGCATGCGCACCCTTGTCGATAGCCTCAAGTCCCCCGTTGATATTTGCATTGTGGTGGCTGGGTACTTTTACGGACCTGTTGAGCGCCTCACGGACAAGTCGCTCAACTTCAAAGAGGAATGGAAAATGATCGACATTTGCGGCATTGGACCCCTTCGCGTTGCCAACGCTCTCGTCAACAATGGACGGCTTCGCGAAAAGGGCGGTCGTCTTGCCATTGTGACCTCGCAGGCGGGTTCGATCGAATGGCGCGAGGTGCAAAATCCGCACGGAGACAACTACGGCCATCACATGTCCCGCGCCTGTACAAACATGATGGGCCGTCTTTTGTCCTTTGAGCTCAAAGAAAAGGGCATTGCTGTCTCCTTGCTACACCCCGGCTTCAACCGTACTGAGATGACGGAAAAGTATAGTGAAATCTGGGACGAAGAGGGCGCCGTTGAGCCCGAGGTCGGTGCCAAGCGCGTGCTGCATGAGGTCAATCTCATGTCCATGAACAACACTGGCTCTTTCGTCAACTGCGAAGATGGTCTGCTCATTCCCTGGTAAAAAAGAACAAAGAGTCACACATGACAATGACTTGCAGGTTGCCGTCAGTCATTTGCAATATCCAACAATAAGCCATTATGAAAATCAGCAAATTCCAATTCTTCGGTTGTTACCTTTTCTGATGCGTTCCACACATTTCCCAATAGGCAGAAAATGAACGAATAGTAGAAGACGATCTCATCTGGGACACTTCCGCGTTCGCTCTCTCTCTGATAATCAGTAAAGCAACACAAAGCCACGTGTGTATGTGTGCGTTTCTATACATGCAGCTGCAGTTGGCCAATGCAAAACTTTACATGATGTTAATATAGCATGCTCTCATCCATCCCTGAGGCAAAGAGCATGCGCTGTTTCTGGCCCACAAAACTGCTAACGTCTTGCTGCAGTCCCGCTTGGCGGGCCTGTTCACGTTGTGCGTTTGCACTGACGCTTTCCTCGTTCGCAGCAGCAAGAACGCACGCGCGAACACCTCTTTCTAATCGCTTTCGCAAATTCGCGTGGCGATCGAGCGCTCCAATAAATACCAACACTGAGCTCTTGTCTTCGTCCATATACAAACCCTGGGGGGTAAAGTCCATATGACCAAAGACGCCCTGCATTACGACACGCACATCTTGTCCATGCCTTCGGGACCAGAGGAGGCCCTTGTACCGAACCAACGCGTCCGGACATGTTTCCATTATGGAAGTTTCCAGCCAACCACGTAGTCTCTGCCAGTCCAACGGTCCGTCTCGCACGGTGATGCTCATGGTTGCGAAACCTAGCGCACGATGAGCGTGCGATTCCTCGTCTTTTTCATCATGTTTGTGCGCATGGCCATTTCCATGGTGATGATGCTCGTCTTCTCTATTCTCTTCCTTTGCGATCTGAGAGAGAATGTCCGTGAGCTCTGAAGCTTTTTTGAGAGAAAATGCACGTTGTTTCATAAAGTGTCCTGGCCGAAGCGCCTCCGGAAGGGCCTTGGCGCTCTGCAGCGCGCAGCTTTCAATGCGGCACGCGGCATTCACGTGCTCAATCGCCACGCGCACTCTTTTCTCATGAGTTTTCCGCGCAGCATCGTCATCTCGCGCAGCATCGAGTTTGTTCACAATGACCATGTCCGAGAGCGAGATCTGCTCTTGAGCCAGATCACCAAGCATGCTCCAGTCATCCGTTTCCTCTTGTCCATTTTCGCGGGGTGCTTCTTCAAGAAGCAGCCGGTCTGCCTGTACTGCGTCGACGACGCAAATGACGCTGTCAAGCTGCAGGGATCGCTGCACAAAAGGATCAGAAAAGAAGGTTTGCACGACGGGGGCCAGACTGCTGAGACCCGAGAGCTCTAAGATGATGCCGTCGAGCTCATCCGCACGTCCGATCAGCCGCTTAAAGGTGTCGACGAGATCGCCTCTGACGCGGCAGCACATGCATCCATTCGGCATGAGCACGACTTCGTCGGCGTTGTCCATGGCAATGCGGTCTGTTTCGCTGCGCAAGAGTTTGTCATCGATGCTCTCTTTGCCCACCTCATTTTCGATGACTGCAATTTTGAGCCCCGAGTCCTTCAGGAGCCGCGTCAAGAGAGTGGTCTTCCCTGCACCGAGCAGCCCCGTGAGCACCACGCACGGCAGTCTGTTCGCCTGCAGACGCGCGCACCCCTCCGCCGCAAGGCGCTCCTCGTTGCTGAGCCCGTCCACCTCGCCACGAACCTGCGCCTGGGCCTCCTCGCAAAACCTGCACATCTCTGCGCCCCCGCGGGCTTGCTGCTCTCACGAGGCCTTCTTCCTCCTCCTCGTCGCCCCCGACCTCGTCTCGGTCCTTGGCGACGGAGTTCTTGGCGACCTGGGAGCCGACCTTGAGCGCGCCCGCCGCGAGCAGACTGACTGACCGGCGGCT
>KN805403.1:304812-371904 GCA_000818945.1 Schizochytrium sp. CCTCC M209059
CGGGCAGCGCGAGGCCCGGCGAGGGGGAGGCCGCGGCGAGGCCGGGCGGCGCGGAGAGCGCTGCGGCGGCGGCGGCGGCGGCGGCGCAGAAGTCGACGAGCTCGACGAGCTCGACGGCGACCTCAACGCAACGAGAAGCGACCAAGCCGCCCGCGACGACGTCAACGGCGACGACGACCGCGACGATGGCGGAGGTGTCGCCGCTCGAGGAGGTCGTGGCGCTTGGGACTGACCCGCAGGCCATGGAACAGGCTTTGCAAATGACCTTGCGCGAAGAAGAAGAACTTCAGCAGCAAATTGGCAAGGCGCTCGCAGAATCAGTCCGTGCGACTGCAAAGGGCGAGGATCCGACGACACTGACCCGGCTCGGCGGACCTGCAAACCTTGAAGGAACCCTCGCAAGCCTCGATGCGAGTATTCCGACGCTTCAGAGCGTATATGCCGGCGCGGGCAAACTCGAGGGTCGAATCGCCGAAACACGCGCGATGGCCGATGTCGTCAGCCGGCGTGTGCGAGAGATTGACCTGGCACGATCGCGCGCACTCGAAGCGCTCGCCCACGTTCGGCGTGTCGTCGAGTTGCGCGAATGCCTCAAGGGCGTCAAGGAGTGCATGGCGCGAGAAGACCTTGAGGCCGCCTCGGACTTTGTTCACAGGTACCGATCGAGTGGCGTCGGCCACGCCGACGGCGAGGATGAGGCCGAATCGAGCGCAGAATTCAAGATGCGCGAAGAGTCATTAAGTCGGACCGCGCTCGAAGAGCTTACTCGCGCGTTTGAGGCGCGCGACGAGGACAAGATCCTCAAGGTGTGCCGCGTTTTTGCCAAGCTTGGCCAGCCGACAGAAGGTGTCTCGCGACTTTTGCGGTATCGATGCGACCAGCTTCGTCGGGATGTCGAGCTCGAAATCGAGCTCACCAGTACCGAGGAAGACCCAGAGGCGCGCCATGATGTAGAGTATGACCCGAGCCGTGCGAGTGGAGGCGCGGGATCCGATGGCAACGGGTCATCGTCACCTGCAAAATCGTACCTGGACCTCTTGGTGCACCTTTTGAACCAGGGCGCTGCCGTGGTGCAACGCACCTCGAGCGTGGTGCGTCGTCATATTAGCAAGTCCAAGGATCTGCAGGCGTTGGTGGTGTCGTCAATTCACGCGGAATGCGATGGCCTCATTACCAAGATTTTGCGCTCGTTCATGGAGCGTCGTCGTGTCGAAGAGCGAGCACGCATGATTATATCGGACCCGTCGCGCCTCGGCGAGGCCATGCGTCTGGGTACCACGGGCTGGATCGGCGACGAAGAAGAGGAGCGTACCGAGGCGATTCAGACCTTGGACGCCTTTCTGGATGACGCAGCCCTCATGCTCAAGCACACAGAGACTTACAATCAATTTATTCAGGGAAAACGAGCTGACCTCGGTATGGCAGACAACGAGTCTCGCGAGTATATCAACGTGGTGCAGGAACTCGCAGGCTACTATGCCGTAATGGAAAAGACGTACATGGCCACCGCTATCGATACTGCCCTTGAAATTGAAGGCGTGATGGAAAGGACGAGTTTGCCGCCTGCATCCTCCCGTTCTGGTGCCAATGGACTTAGCGCTGGCGCCGAGGGCCTCCATCACGAAGACGATGCCTCACGCGGTAAGCAAGTTGTCGTTTCCACGATTGCTGAGGACGCCTTTTTTGTCGTTGACAAGTGCCGTGACCGTGCGACCGCAACAGGGCACACAGATAGCATTTGTGCGGTGGTCAATCACATTGTTCAAGTCTTGGAGGAGCGCGTGGCGGTGCAGCTTCAAGGCCGTGTCAATGCGATTCGCTCAGGGGCGCAGTCTCTCGGACTCCAGGGTCAAGAGCAATTTGACCGCCTTCGTGCCGCGGCCTTTTCGCAAGCCCAGCAGGCCCTCTCCGCTACGCAAAGTGCAGCAGGCACAAGCGCACCGAGTAAATCAAAGACAAACAGTGACTCCAGGCAAGGTGGGGACGATGAGGACGCGGAGAGCCTGCGGTCGCCTGAAACAACACTCAACAGTCTTGCATTGTGCATTGTTTACACGAATCGTCTGCGCGCCACGCTTGAAGCATATGCGGACTCGTTGCCTGACGATCGTCGTCGTCGCCACCTCAAGGAGTGTGTCGATGGCTTCTTAGAAACGTCAGACCTCTTTCAGCGCACCTTGAATCGCGGACTCGACAGCTTGACGCGCCTCATCAAACCACGGCTCCAATCCCGCGTGCAAAGCACGGTGGGCAATCCGGGGATTAGCTTTGAGCTCACGGAAGACGAGTACATGTCTCAGAACGAGTCGAACGATCCCTATGTATGGGCCGTGCTGCAGACTGCGGACGATCTCTTGAACGAAACCTGTTTGCATCTCGATCTAGACTCGACGCAGCAGCTAGGTGTTCGCGTTGCGGGCGTGACGGCGGATGAGCTCATGGCGGCCGTCGTGCAGAAGCGCTTTACTGCCTTTGGGGCGCTGCTGCTCGATCGTCAGCTGCGTAGCATCGTCAAATTCTTTGACGGCCGTATCGGCGCCGATGCAAGGTTACGTTTTCGGCGTCTGCAGCAGATCACGGACCTGCTTAATCTTGATCGTGTTGAGGATGTCCATGACGTATATGTGCCTCCTTCCTCAGCTTCGGATACAACGGCGCTCGATAAGCGTGCAGTCAAGCGCGCCTTGGCGCTGCGTGTCGACTTTAAGCAGGACGACATCAAGCGACTCAAGATATGACATGAGCATGCAAAAAGTAAAAATCAATTTTATACGTTTTGTGTAGTTCCGAGGCATTTTGCTTCTCCCTTTTGTTCTGAGCATGAAGACAAATTTGAACGAAGTCGCGCAAAGAAAGAACAGCACCATGACGACGTGTATAAAGCTTGCAAAGAGAAAGGAAAGAGGAAGAGACGGCGATGCAAGTTTTCCAGGATGCTCGAACAAATGAGACTTTCTTTCTAGCGTAATTTAATTTCAAATCAGAGATCGACAAGCAAAGTCGAAAAAGCTCCTTGGCAACAAACTTGTATCGTCTGTCGCGTCGCTCGCGCGCCTATGCGAAGGCGCCATATCGGACGCCCTTAGGTTCAAGCACATCAAGTGGATCCTCCATATCGTTCATTCGTACAAGGATTAGAACGCAGGACAGCAGTGCCAGCACACCACCCACGAGAGATAGCCAAACGCCCACGAGGAACTTGCCCTCGTTCAACGAGTTCTGAGCCATGACAATATAGACAATGGTCGACGAGAGAAAGATCCCGCAGCTGGCGAGCTGCGAGACGACGCGGTAGTCAAGACCGCGGACTGTCTGATATCCAAAGCGGCTCCACACAAACTCTGCGCCAAGGATGCAGGCGAAGGTAAGACCCATGCCGGAGAGCGCGACCACGCTCGCGGCATAGAGCTCGCTCGATTCGACCTGATCTGTGACGAACTTTGACGCCCATGGCGGCATGGCCGCGCCGCCCTTGCTATCGCCGCCCGAGGGTGACGATGAGGACGAGTGCCCGTACGCAGACTCGAGCGCCTTGCACATCGGTCCTCCGTGGCACCACGTGAGCCCTACGTCTGCGTAGAGGCCCGGGGTCGCCGGCGCTGTCACCCGCGCCCACGGAATGAGCAAGCCAACCACCATGAGCACGACCAGCGCCGACGACACTGCGCGTAGCCTGCGCAGCACCTGCCTCTCCCCATGAAAGTGCATCATGCTGCCTCGCCTCGCCTCGCCTCGCCTCGCTGCCGCCGCGCCTCGCTGCCGCGCCACCTTCGCCTCGACGGACAGAAACTGCGGGCCTTGCTTGCCTTCGAGGTTTGCAGTCCATGACGAATCGGGTCACCACTGTTTTGCAGAGATTCCTGGGGACGGAAGATCACCTTGGAGGAGGCCGCATTGTGCTTCGCCGCTTCTTCGCACAGCGCCGCGCCGCGCCGCGCAGCCTTTTGGTGAGAGTAGTTGTTGGAGAGGGAGGGAAGGAGGGAGGGAAGGAGGGAGAAAAAGACCGGTGGTCGAGTGAAGTTCTTGCATTTGCGAGCAATTATGGTGGATCTGCAAGAGTTGGTGGACAAAATGCTGAGATTTGTGGAATCTCCGACGAGGCCAATGATGTTCTTTCCAAGCTCGGTGATATACAAGGCGAGCTTCATCTACGCGCTTGATGAAGGCTACCGATTCTCTGCCATATCACCACAATCGGGATCATCTCAAACCATTTACTATTAAAGGTCATTACTTCGCCTAACAAAGACAGTTGAATAGGCCAGTGCAGACCATCCTCTTTTATTCGCATCATGAATATGCGCTACGATATGCAAGCCTGCCAAATTCACTGTCGTCATCGAAGTTTCGGAAAAAATTCTAAACGTTGCTCTTACTGCAGAACAAGTCGATACTACGTTCATCTTATTTACTTTTTCGTGCTTGTCCTTGAATCCCGTTTGAGAGGCTGATGATGAACACTTACGCACAAGAGTGGGTCCGTCAATTCTCGGAATGCTGTGCACTGTCGACACTCCGCACAGGTCAGATTTCGCAGACAAACCTTGTCGAAGAGAGCCCAAATAGTCCTTTTACAAGAACTTCTCGGATGAGAAGCTTCAGAGGCTCGAAGCCGAACCCGTGCTCGATGACAACGACGCCGTCGGCACGCAAAGACCTTCTCCTCATTCTTCTTCTTCTTCTTCTTCTTCAATGTCTTTCCCCGGCAATGAAAAAGTCACCAAGCTCGTAGGCAAGCAGAGTGTAAGCAGCAGCGGGAGCAGCAGCAACAGCAGCAAGAGACAGACTTGACGTGCGCAGACCCGCGCAGACTCGCGCGCGAGCACAGACTCGCAGCCTCGCAACTTCGCAGCCTCGCGCGGCCCGCGGCGCGGCACCAGGAGCAGAGAGAGAGAGACCTGGAGGCAGGCGGCTCAGCTCAGAGCGTGTGTATACTAGCAAGTAGAGCAGGCAAGCGACTTGGAGCTAGCTAGCTGGGCAGACAGACCTCGTCAACTCGAGCTCGAGCGGACCCGGACGGGCGCGACGCCATCGACGGCCAGCACGGGCCGCGAGGGCGCGGGAGAGGGCAGCGGCCCGAGCAGGAGCTGCGCGGCGAGCGGGTTGCGAGCAGAACCCAGCGGCTAGCGCCATGGGTTCGCGCGCGGAAAGCGAGGAGGACCTGCAGGGCGTCGTCACCAGCAGCGCCCAGGACGAGCAGGTGGGCCGGGTCCAGCACGCCATAGAGACGAGCCTCGTTGCCGAGGACGGCGTAGACGCCAAGGCCAAGGCACAAAGCCAAGTGGACGCGCCAACCCTCGCCACGCGAGATCCCTCGCAAGTCGCAGAGACTGAGATGTCGTCGGCGTCTGCAACTCCGGCGGCGGCGTTATCGCAGGTGGAAGCGGGGACAAGCATGCCACCCATGCCAGCGATAAGCATGACGCCGTCGTCAGACCCAGCGCAGTCTCTGGCCATGAACGTGGACGCAGCGCCACCGGCAGCTTCAGTGACAACAGCATCTACGGTGACAGCAACATCCAGTCCCACAACGGAGACCGTAGTGACGTCCGCAGCTCCAGCGGCGTTGTCGCAGGTAGAAACAGCAACAAGCACAGCACCTATGCCAACAAGTACGACAAGTACGACGCCTCCGCTAGACTCAGCGCAATCTCTGACAGTGGACGTAGGCGCCGGGCCACCAGCAGCTCCTGAGACGACGACGACACCCGCGATGACAACGTCATCTCATGCCACAGCCAACGGAGAAAGCGGAGCAGCACCAGCACCACCAACGACCACAACAACGACAGCGACAACGTCGAAGCTTCGCATCGTCAATCCAGAACGTCTCTCAGGGTCAGAATCGGACGAAAACGATTCCGGGAGTCAGCAGCGCAATGGCTCGTTCCCCGTGCCAATGTACTCGCCTCGCATGGGCGATCTGAATGGCTCGGGTTCCCCTCGACCCGTCGGCTTAGGCTCGCCCCGACTTACCAAGGTGGGTAGCGGGTCTGTTAGCCTCATTTTCACGGCTCCACCCACCGCGGGGACGTCTACGGCTGCCAAGCGTGAGGCAGCTGCTGCCAAACGCGCCGCGAAAGCCCAGAAGCCAGCGCCTCTAGCAAGTACCCAAGTACAACAGCGCACGGCGCTGCACGAGGCCATCCTTGCCGGCGATGAGGAAGCCTTTGATCGTCTGCTGGTGGATTTGGCCATTGACGAAATCGACGCATGCGAACCCAAAACTGGGTACTCGGCGCTGATGAGCGCCTCAGCCTGCGAAGATGGCGCCGACGCCGCGAGACTTGTCGCCAAGCTCATCGAGCGCGGTGCTGAGATCCGCACCCTCGACGCAGAAGGCTTTTCGGCTGTGCATTGGGCCGCTGCCATGGGAAACTGTGCCGCCATGGAAGCCCTCCTTGACGCCGGCGCAGATCTCGACGGCCAGAGCGAGAGCGGCGACACTGCATTGCACCGCGCGGCGCGCTTTGGTCGCGACGCCTGCATCAAGTCCCTCGTTCGAGACTATGGAGCCGATGTCAACGTCCGCAATGAGAACGATGAGACGGCTCTTGACGCAGCGGGATATCTCTCTCCGAACAAGCAAATTGCGAGCCGCGTTCGCGCTGCGGCACGCAAGGCGCTCTTTGAGGCTGACACGCGCATGAAAACGCTCGTCGTTATGCACGAGGAGTGTCTAGGTCATCGCACCGCGCAAGCGCACCAGGAGGCGCCCGAGCGCATCTCTGCGATCCATGGCAAGCTCAAGGCCGGCATTGATCCAGAATGTCTCCAATTCTGCTCCGCATTCGAGCCAGCTACCAAGGCCCTTCTCCGGTACGCGCACAACGACAAGTACATCGATCTTGTTTTCGATCTCCATCAAAAGGTGGCCAGTCTCGGAAGACCGGTGCCTTTTACGCCGCGTGTCCAAGTCATGAATGGGCTCGAAGAGAATCAGCTCAAGGACGAACGTGGATGCGACACTTTTTTCTCTGAAGGCTCGCTGCCCGCGGCGCGACGAGCTGTCGGCGGCGTTTGCTGCGCGGTGGACCACGTTGTATCAGGGACTAATCGCAATGCCTTTTGTCTTGTCCGTCCTCCAGGGCACCATGCTGGCGTAAATGGTCTCTTGGATAACGCCGTGTCGTGTGGGTTTTGCATCTTTAACAATGTGGCCATTGGGGCGATGCACGCGCTAACCAAATACAAGTCGTTCATTCGCCGCATTGCCATTGTTGACTTTGACGTGCACCACGGTAACGGCACGGAGGAGATCGTGCGCACAAAGTTCAAGCGGCCCGAGGATATCCTGTTTTTTTCCATTCATCTCTTTGACAAGGCTGAGGATAAGGCTGTTGGCTCGGGCGAGTTTTATCCCGGGTCCGGTGGCAAGGACGATCCGCAGTGCAATGTCATCAACTCGCCCATTATGCCTCTGTGGAGAGTCCCCACGAATCGGACGAGGTCGAAGAAACGCAGACTGACCGATGATGATGGGCCCGCAGCTCCGCAGAGTAAGGGGGCAGAGAGTAAGAATGGCGTAGACATGTCTGCACCGCCTCCTATCAGCGATGGCTCAAATGGTTCGCATTTCTCCTCGCCGCCACTTCCGACAGGCCCTAACTACGGTCGGCAGGCCTTTCGCGACCACGTCAATAGCCGGCTAGTCCCAGCGCTTCACAGATTTGATCCGGACCTCATTTTCATTTCTGCTGGCTTTGATGCTGGCAAAAACGACGTTGGATGCAGCCGCACGGAAAATGGAAAGTATTGGTCTGGCATCGACCTTGGACCTGACGACTATGCTTTTGTCACGGCTGAGATACAGCAGGTTGCCCGCGCGTGCTGCCAGGGCCGTGTCGTTTCGCTGCTTGAGGGCGGCTACGGACAGTGGGCGCGGGAAAAGACGGGCACCGCGGGCGAACCCAAAAAGCTTGTCCTCAACCGAGACCAGCTCGGCGAGAACGCTCTGGCGCACGTTCGTGCTTTGGTGGACAAATAATCAACGCCGCCACCTTTCTCTCCAGACGGCGATCGATACTGGCATTCTGCTTCTTTCTTTCTTCCAAGCAAAGAAAAAGATATGGAATGGCACGGAAGGGTCGTGTCGGGTCGGCGATTACTATTGTACATCATCTTTCGGAAAACGCTATTTCTTCATTTTATAATTAGTCACTCAGCAGGACGTCCTCCTCATCGTCACTGGCGGGTACAGCGTAAAAGGGAAGCTTGACGCACATATCCATGTCGGGCTTGATGAGGCGGATAGAGCCCAAGATGCGCTCGGGCAAGTACTGAGCCTCCTGGCCCTCAAGAAGGAAGGCCAAGTCAATGCTGATCGAGGCGGCATACCCCTTGACAACACCCAGAATGGAGCCTGCGACGGCGGAAGATCCGACATCGACGACGAGCTCAAAATAGGTCTCGCCGTCGCCGTAGTACTCTTGATCAAGCTTCTTTCCGAGAATCGCCGGAGTGGTGCCAACAGCTTTGCTGACGAAAAAGTTGCCCTCGACGACACGTGGAATGAGCTTGAAGCAATTGTCGCGAAACTCGCTGCTTTCGCTGTTGAGAAACTTGTTCAGCAAATCCCCGAAAGGATTGCCGACATTGAGATCCTTTTCCTGCGCCGCAAAGTAGACCACAAGGGAGTAGAATGGTGGCCCTGGCAGAGTAAAGTGCACCATAAAGATGAATGGGAAGCCGGCTTCCTTGACGAGGCGATGCACAAGGTTGTCGGGGCGGGAGGCGATGTGAGTCACGCGTCCCTCTGTCTCGAAGAGGTCGACGGCGACGACGCGAAATGCTGCCGCCCCAGACTTTTGCTTGACCTTGTCCTTGAGGTAGTTGGCGCCACGCACCTTGAGAGGTTCCTTTTCGAGCGGAGTGTCTTCCCAGCAAGGAAAGGTGCCCGCCAAGCCTTCCGTAGAGACGGGCGCGGTGTTTTCGTCGGCGGCGCCTCCTGCTGCGGCCGTCCCTCCTGCTCCTCCTGCTCCTGCTGCTGCTGCTGCTGCTCCTGCTGCAGTATCGGAAGCATGCGCACCTTTTCCACCGGCGGAAGAGCCGGACGACAACGACGAAGACGACGTCGTGGTGTGCGGCGCCGCCTCCTTGATCGTTGCGACAGCGGGTGCAACGACGGCTTTAGTTTTAGCCGCCAAGAGCTCCGCGGCGCGGGCAGAAGCCTGGCGCGGGAGCTGGGCCCGACCTTGAGCGGCTGCGGTCGCAGATCCACCACCCGATTGAAGACGCTTGAAAACATAGGCATAGTCAATGTCGATGTAATTCCGTCGATCAACGGCCTCGCGCAAAAGCGCCAGACGCTGCATGAGCGGAGCAACCCACTGCTGATGCATCGACAGTGGCATGGAGCCGAGCCAGCCTTCTGGCGAAAAGTGGATTGAGTAGTCCACCCAGCACGAGGTATTGTCGCTCTGGTCTTCTTCTTCTGCAGCCGGCACTGTGCTCGAGGCGTTCAACGTGCTTGACGAACCGAAGCTGCCGCGTTTCTTTGGCGTGATGAGGAAGCCCGACATCCAAATGTTCCCGCGCACAAAGTTGGGGTCCACCGGGGCGTCTGGATGCTCGCACGAGCGCCATGTGATGAGCTTTGAACCATTTTCAAAGGACATCCAGTAGCGCTGCAGCACGAAATCGCGCGGCTTGGTCCAAACTCCCATGACCTTGACGGGACACCAGCGTACGTGTTCAACGCGAAGGTGCTTCTCGGCCTGCTCTTCGAGAATTTCGGAGCGCTCCTCCCACTCGTCCCAAGGCTCAAAGTTGACACGGTCATGCAAGAGCATGCGAAAGACTTCGTCCACGCCGGCGTTGACAATGCAGCCGACTTTAAGCAACAGGTTTTTGCGCGTCATATTGGTCTCACGATACAGGGTCATGCCGGCGACGCTGTCAATGGGGGAAAATTGCACTTTTTGCGCGATTTCGAGCTTTTCAGCAATGTACGAAGGCTGGTCGCCGCGGCGCTCGGAGCGTTTGCGCCGCATAGACTTGGAGCGTGGTCTCTTTTGCTCCATGCGAATGGCCATTTCCACGGAAAGTTTCCAGTCAGTGGCCTCTTCTGTGCTGTCGGCCATGAATCTAGCGAGCAAGTTTTCGCCGTTGAGGATCGAGAAGGCGCATGCCTCGCTGGGTTTCCCATGATGAGAGGACTTGCGATGAGGCTTGCTGAGGTCAGACACGGTAAAGGTCCCGGAGAGCACGATCGAGCTGTACAGCTCCCTTGTTTTCTTGTTGAGCAGGTCAAGTCTTCCGTCGCGTAGAACCACGTAGAACTCCTGATACACGCGAAAGTAGTTGACTCGTTTCCGCAAGATCCCCTCCTTCTCCACGACGGTGGTCTTGCCGGTCCTCGCCATGGTCACCGCGGCGCGAGCAACCGCAAGCGCGCGCGAGGCACGTCCCTGGTTTCCTCGGGCGGGTTCGTCGTTTACTGCGAGTCTGCGCGCGCGCGCTGCCTCGTTTACAACCAAGGTGAAAAGGTACCTCCGTCCGAAGACACCACCCCACCCTCTGCCGACCTTGACTCCTGCTCTGCACAGACAGCAGACGCCGGCGACCGGCAGCGGCGGCTTCTCGCCCGCGACGGGCTGGGAGAGTCTCGCGCTCCGAGGTCCTGCCCTGGGTCGGTGATCCAGGCGGCGGCGGCGGCGGCAGAGCAGGATTGGACTCTACTCTTTACGTACGAGTGATGGCTTTCTTTGCACTTGTGCACAGGGAGCGGGGGCACCGGGAACCTCTCCTTCCGGCCCTCCCACGCACCTGTGATGTGAAGTAGATTCCCCCGATATGAGTTCGGAAAGCTTCCGTTACGCCGGGTATTGCGCGGTGCCCCCTCCAGCGCCGGCCGCCACGCTGTCCTCGTCCGGGCCTGTGCGCGCCGCAGTCCCTACGTATACCGTCCGTCCGTCTCCTTTCCGGAGCTACGCCGCGAGACTTGGCGCCGTCGTCGTCGAAGAAAGCAAGCCTTGCTGCGAGCAGCTAGCTGCAGACTACAGCTGCAGCTGCAGCAGCAGCAGCAGCAGGAGCACTAGGCTAGGAAGCTCGCAGGTGACTGACTGACTGACTAGTATCGTGGGTCAAGACGGTGCCTCCTGTTCCGCGAACACCGCGCCCGCGCCTGAGCTCGTGTGGAGCTTCTCTCACCAGACCCAGTGCAGTCGCTCTCAGAAAAAATCTTCGACTCGGCTGGTCAATCAATCAATGGTACGCGGCCAGAGCCCAGAACCCAAAGGCCAAGCGAGCCTCGCGGTCGCAGACGCACTCGCAAGTCGGTCGCGAAGGCGGTGCAGACTGCATCGCGCTGGGCGAAGTTTGTGCCATAGGGACACGAGGTGCCGGCGGCGGCCGCAACAGACCCGATCCGAGGCGTAAGCAAGCAAGGAGGAGAGAGGGTCGAGAAAAGATGGACCCCGACGGCGTGAAAGAAGTCGCAGAAGCGGCTGCGCGACTCGGCTCGCGCCTCTACCGCACGCCGGTGCAGCGCGCGTTCTGGGCCGGGGCGCCAGCGAAAGTGTACCTCAAGCTGGAGAGCGAGCAGGTGACCAACAGCTTCAAGGCCCGAGGTGCCTTGAATAAGGTTCTGTCGCTGACCAAGGAACAACGCGCCCAGGGCATCATCACAGCCTCGACGGGAAACCATGCGCTAGCGATGGCCAATGCGTGCGAAATCGTGCGACGCGAGACGGGAGAAGAATTCAAGTACGAGATTGTTCTGCCCGAGACGGCGAGTGCGGCCAAGGTCGACCTACTCAAGGCCATGGGCGCTCCGCTGCGCTTTCACGGCCGGGACTGTTTGCTCGCAGAGAATGAGGCGCTGCGGGACGCCAAGGAGAACGGCAAGTTTTATGTGAGTCCCTACAATGATGCGCAGGTCATGGCTGGTCAGGGCACGATCGCCTGCGAACTGCTGGAGCAGCTTCCCGAAGCACCTGCCGCTGTCTTTGTACCAGTAGGTGGCGGTGGCCTCATTAGCGGGATTGCTACTTGGATCAAAGCGCGCTCGCCGGGCACCAAGGTCATTGGCTGCTCGCCTGTAAATGACGCACACATGGCGCACTGTGTACGCGCAGGTCATTTCGTTGACATTGACACGTACAAGGAAAATGGCGGTCTCACGCTTTCTGAGGGAACGGCAGGCGCCGTGGAGACCGATAGCATTACATTTCCCGTGTGTCAGCAACTCGTTGACGAGTGGGTGGAGCTTACAGAGGATGAGATTGGTGCGGCCGTCGTCGACATGCTCGTGCACCATCACAAGGCTATTGAGGGGAGTGCTGGCCTCGGTATTGCTGCGTGTCGCAAGCTTGCATCTCGCTTTGCTGACCAGACCGTGGCCATTGTCATTTGTGGTGGCAATATTCGTGCCGAGGTCATGCGCGATCTTCTGGTCAAGTATATTCCTGCAGGTAATTCATCGAAAAGTTAGAAAAAGGTAAAGAAAAAGATAAAGTTGAATTTTTGCGTCGAAGAAAAACTAAAATGGTTCCAACGTTGCCAGCTGTAGTACTGGCAAATTGATGGTAGTTTAGTAGATATTGCTGTTACTTGCGTTGAAGAGAGGCGAATTACCGTAGCCGCCACAATACCAGGTGTAGCTGGACTTAAGCCAGAAACAAGGAAAAGAAAAAGGTAAAATTAAAATGTTGCGTCGAAGAGAAACTAAAATGGTTCCAACGTTGCCAGCTGTAGTACTGGCAAATCGATGGTAGTTTAGTAGATATTGCTGTTACTTGCGTTGAAGAGAGGCGAGTTACCGCAGCCGCCACAATACTAGATTTAGACCTAAGCCCAAACCTTGCCTCGAGACAAGCCTAACCTCCTCCCCCCACCCCCTCTTCCCCTCTTGCGAAAGCTCACCACATCAACCTCAAATTCGAGTAAAGGAAAAGTATGTGAAAAGTTTCTCCGAGGCCTCCGTTTTCCCCTTCTCGGCCGCATCTGGAGCTCGCTTCGCCCATTCCTGACGAATATCGCCCGCGCTGGCCCGCCGCGCATTTTGCGCAGGTTTCTGTGGCCGTCGGCCCCGCGCAGGTGCCAGGAGCGGCAGCGGCGGCGAGGCGTTGGGGCCGGGTGAGCATCACCGGTGAATCTAGATTCGCCGACTGACGTGAGGAAGAAGAAGCGAAGCGAGGAGAAGGATCCGGACGCTTCGCGCAGCCATTGCAGACCGCCAACAGACACCGCACGTACGCCGCTCTCCGCACGCCGCAGCAGCAGCCGCCTCGCGCCCGCCTCGTCGCCGCTCTACGCCAAGCTACCCAGCTTTCCCCCGCCCGCGCCCGTTCGCTCCCCTTGCGAGGAAAAGACAAGTAAAGAAGATGCAGCGCGCCGTGACCAACGTGGCCCGCGCCGGCCTTGTGCGCAGCAGCGCCCCCCGCGCGCTCGTGGCGACGCGCGCCATGTCCACCGAGGGCACCAGCTTCAGCAAGAAGGGCAAGGCCGTCGAGGAGCAGTACTTTCGCCACCTCGAGGAGGAGACCAAGAAGCTCTTCTCGGAGAAGCTTCTCTCCAAGGAGCTCAAGGCCCTCGTCGCCATCCTCCCGGATAACCACAACCTCCAGCCGGAGCACCTCCACTCTCTCCTCGAGTGGAAGCACAAGCACGAGTAAATTGCATCGTACGTCCTCGCGCGTCACATCTCAGGTCATTGATCTCTCGATCGACTCGCCAGGCCGGATATGCACCTAGCGTCCCCCGGCCTTGTGTCTGACATTCACGGCGGCGACGATGATGACTTTGCTTCCTTCCTTTCTTCCTTCACAATAAAGGCAAAAATTGCTTTCTCTGCTTGATTTCAAAATTTGTATCAGTGTCCGTCCACCAGCCACAAGCTCTGGCTAGACCGGAGGCCGTGGCTGCGGCGGTGGTGCCTGCGCGCTCTCATTTTCCTTGTTTTTGTTTTTTGTTTTTTTGTTTTTTTGGTTTCCGTTCTCTTTCAGCTTAACTGCTCGCCTTCTTCGGAATCCTGCACGTTCTCTGCAAAGCGCCCCATGAGCCATGGAGTAAGTAGCGTGTCGCATGCCCCTTCGTGCAAAATCGCCACTGTGCCCCCCAAGACACCCTTACGCGCGGCCTCTGTAAGCGAGGCGCCGCATATCCAAGCGTGCAGAAAAGCAGCGTTAAAGGCGTCTCCAGCGCCAGTAGCGTCGACGATACGCGAGACCCTGGTTCCGGGCACGGTATGGACTTGCACGTTCGTTTCGTTGTCCAATGTCTTTTCCGCCACAAGACAGCCCTCAGCGCCGTTTGTGACAATGGCCGCGCCGCCTGGGCTGCGTAGGCGGAGGCAAAGTTTTTGGGCAGCTTCGCGAATGTCTTTAGTGTCTGCGATGGCGCAGGCCTCGGTTTCATTGGGTAAAAACACATCGACTTCCCCCAGCAGTGCGTCCAGATAGCCCGTCCCGTTGCGGCCCCATGTCTCGGAAGCATCGTAATTGGTGTCGAGCGACACGGTAAGTTCGGGCGTCGTCGCGCGTAGCTCGCGAACAAGGTCGGCGAGGCCAGCTTGAAGCTTTGGAACAGAGAAAAAGCCACCAATGTGCAGATGTTTTGCTCGGCGGAGTTTGGCCATGTCGAGCATCTCCGTAGTGAGCTTGGCCATCGATCCGCTTTGCGTCATGAAGGCTCGATCCTCGTCTCCGCTAATGACAATGCATACGCCCGTAGGGGCATCGGCAATTCGTGTAGCGACGAGCTCCATCCCCGTCTCTGCGTGCCGCTTCTCAAGCATGGTCGCCCATTCGTCGTGCCCGAGCGCGGTGTGCAGACTCACCTCAAAAGTAGTGGAGTTCTTCTCCTGCAAAGTCTCGGTCTCGCATTCGCCATTGCTGCTGCTGCTGCTTCGGGCAAGACTAGCAAGGTGCGAAGCGGTGTTTGCTGCCGAGCCCCCGGGCTTTAGCGCCACGCCTGCGCCCTCGAGGAGCACGTCTCCGCCCCAGAAGGGCAGCTTGTTCCCGCTCACGGGCAAGAAGATGTCGACGAAGGCGCTGCGTCATGGGCAAGCACGCGACCCGATATACGTGAGCGTCTAAGCCTTGGCGTTGTCGCGGACATCGCAGGGTTACGACCCTCGAGCAACATGAACTTACTCCCCGAGGACGGCCACGTGCGCGCGCATGTTCCCTCTCTTCGCGTCTCGCGCCCTTCTCTGCTTTCGCCTTTGTTGACTTGGACTCCAGAGCTACTACTATGGCGCACATAATACACACCCTGTCGACGGGCTAGAACGGGCGGGCGGGCGGTGCGGTGCGGGCGGGCGGTGCGGTGCGGGCGGGCGGTGCGGTGCGGGCGGGCGGTGCGGTGCGGGCGGCAAACTTGTCAGATGTCAGCGTCGTCGCACCTCTCCGCGCCGCCTGCTGCTGCCACTGCTGCTGCCACTGCTGCTGCTGCTGCTGCTGCTGCTGCTGCTGCTCAATCTCTGGTCCCTCCATCGTCTTATCCCCCTTCTCACCATTTCTTTCCTGCTCATTGTCATCCTCCTCCTCTTTTCCCCCTTCTCCTGATCATTGTCATCCTCTTCCTGCTCATTGTCATCCTCAACCTCTTTTCCCCCTTCTCACCATTTCCTTCCTGCTCATTGTCATCCTCCTCCTCATCTCCCGCCCGTCCTCCTCACCATCCTCCTTCCCGCCCGCCCTCATCTCGCTGTGCGTGCCTCCCTCGTCTGCGCCGTCTCCTTCCCTCCTTCCCTCCCTCCCTCCCTGCCTGAGCGGACTGAGGCGCCTCCTCATGCGAGCGAGCAGCACTACAGCGGTCTCAGGGTCGCTCTGCTGCGTTGTATGAGCGGCGGGAGGCAGCCTCGAGAGCAGGCGCCGCGAGACGAGACGAGACGGGAGACGGGAGACGGGAGATACGGGAGACGAGCGCGACGGGTCCTGGCTCCGGAGCATCGGACTCGCGAGCAGAACGGAATCGGCGGAGGGTGGCGGAGCCTGCAGCAGCGGCGGCGGAGCGAAGCGAAGCGAGCGGAGAGGAGCGAGCGAGCGAGGACGAGAGGGAGAAGGCGGAGACGATGGCCAGCACCGCGGAAGACGTGACCGAGGTCCGGGCGCAGCATGTCATGGACGTGGACAAGCTGACGGCGTACCTGGAGGGCCAGGATGAGGTCAAGTCGTGGTTCAAGGCGCCGCTGGTGGTCAAGCAGTTTGGACACGGACAGAGCAACCCCACGTATCTGATGCGCTGCGACGGCGGCAAGGGCCGCGCCTTCGTGCTGCGCAAGCAGCCCCCAGGGTCCATCATCAGCAAGACGGCGCACCGCATCGACCGCGAGTACAGAATGATGAAGGCGCTCAACAAGACCGACGTTCCCGTGCCGGAAATGTATCACCTGTGCATGGACGACGGCATCATCGGCAAGCCCTTTTACATTATGCAGTTCTGCGAGGGCCGCATCTTCAAGGATGCCTCGCTCGCGGAACTGCCTCGCGAAGAGCGCGCCGCCTGCTGGAAGTCGCTGCTCGAGGCTCTCGCCAAGATCCATAATGTCGACTACAAGGCGGTCGGCCTCGGCGACTTTGCCCGCGCCGGAAATGGCTACTTTGAGCGCCAGGTCAACTCGCTTAGCAAGGTGTCTGCGGC
Source organism: Schizochytrium sp. CCTCC M209059 (assembly GCA_000818945.1). Taxonomy (NCBI): domain Eukaryota; class Bigyra; order Thraustochytrida; family Thraustochytriidae; genus Schizochytrium; species Schizochytrium sp. CCTCC M209059. Next base: position 321,400 of record KN805403.1, read on the forward strand.
CCAGGAAGCTGTCGACCCAGTGAAAGTGCCCAAGATTCCCCAGTTCAAGGAACTTGGCAATCGCATCATCAAAAATCTTCCCGAAGACGTGGTCTCGATCTGCCACGGCGACTACAAGATGGACAATGTCATTTTCCACCCCACCGAGTCGCGCGTCATTGCCGTCATCGACTGGGAGTTGTCCACGCTCGGCCATTACGGAGCGGACATCGGAAACTGCATGGGCCCTCTCTACGCCCCGGACCCCAAGACAATGTCGGATGAAGGTGCCAAGGGCATTATGGCGATCATGCGTACCGTCTCCGTTGACGAGGCCGCTGAGCTCGGTCTGCCCACGCGCGCCGAGCTCCTCAAGCACTACTGCTCCTTCCGCCGTCCTGTGATCGACTTTTCTCGCGAGGTCCAGCGCGCCTGGTACTACGTTGCGTTCTACTGGTGGAAGACTGCCGTCATTCTGCAGGGCATCGCCGCTCGTTTCGCCACAGGACAAGCTTCGTCACCATTCGCCGAGGTCGTCGGCAAAGCCACGCCCAGCATGGGTTTGCTCGCTGCGCACGCTTTTGACATGTACGACAAAGAATCTGCTTCCACGAGCTCTAAACTTTAAACTGAATCCAAAACATTCTCGTTCTTCTTTTGGCTCCATCCCACTCGCTTGACTCTCTCTTTGTCACTCTCTCTCTCTCTCTTTTATTTTGATTGTGTGTGTGTTCTGTGAAGCTCTTCTGCTATGCACAGTGTATCGCAAAGAATTTGGAAATGCAAGCTTAAAGTATTGAAGCTGGCAGAGATGAATACAGAAGCCGAAAGAAGGGCGGCGCGACTCGAGGAAGACCACCAAGAGAGGGTGGGCCGGGTTGCGAACTTGAGATCCAAAAGGTCATTTATAGACGCGATCGTCGATACACCAAGATCGCGAGATGGAGAAAGGACAGTGACAACCTAAAAATGCTCTCAGATCCGCGTTGTCGGGAACTCTCAAACAGAAAGCGCGGAGCTCGGCTCGGTGTGGCCACGATTCCACACCAACTATATCTCGGCAGAAAAATATATAGAATCAGGACTCGTATCGCATTGCATCACACGCCTCACCGATGTAATGGAATTTTTGGCGTTTCCTTACGTGCGCTGCGCCGACGCGATACTGCATTCTTGACTAGCGTTTTTAAAACTCGATCGTCAATGCTGGTTGGCAGTGAGCGAGATTCTGCTACATTGGGCTTTGCATTATTACCGGGCGTTCCCGTTTTCATGTCCCGCCTTTCCGAAACCTTCCTCGGCGACCTGTCAAGAATGAATTTCGTAAGCACTGTGCCTAGCGACGAATTCAGCACGGGGACGGGGATGCATGCGTCTGCTGCGACACAGGAGGTGGCGGAGACAAGGGCACCTTAAGGCACTTCTCATGCATGCATGCCCTGGCGGCTGCCGCCAATTGACCGTAACGGTCAATTCTGCCAGAAAAAAAAAGAAAGGAAGAAACAGAGAGAGAAAACAGAAAGCTCGACTTGGCCGATGTAGTACGTAGTAGCCTATCACTCGCAAGTACAGAGAAAAAATTAAGCGTATTCGGACTCTCCGGTGCGCAGAGCATGCATGTATGACTCAGAACAGAGCCCATTGTGGCGGCAAACCTCCGCCATGGCACGGAGCACCTCCCGCAAGGTGGAGGCGATTCCAACGCCGGCCCAGGCCGCCCGAGGCGCACGTCCAGAACGTGCCAAAAAATGCACAGACTGCTGCTTCATCCCGCTCTTTGTAGTCTTTTGGGCGGGCATGCTAATTGTCGCCATCGTAGGCTTTGCCACGGGTGACGCCAGACGGCTCATTTTCGCGACAGACTACCTCGGCCAAACGTGCGGGACGTGCGTTAACGATGGCGAGAGCTGCGGCGCCAGCATCTATTACCCACGCGTTGGCTTCGATGCCATCCTTCAGGGTTATGACCCCGAGGCCTCTGTATCCTCGATCGCGACCGCGGCACTCGACCTGTACGGAATCTGCGTCGCAAGCTGTCCCGAGGTGGGCTCCTTCGTCTGCACATATGACGTAGAAAAGGCTCTCGGCCAAGTCACAGCCAGTGATGCAGAGAGGCAAAGCGTACTACAGTCGTGTGCACTCGAAATGAACGCAGCGAGTCTCGGCGCTCTTAACAACTACGGCGTCGACGCTCTTGGTGAACCTTGCCGAGAGTTCATGCAAGGATGCTGGTACGTGGCCCAGCCCCAGACCAACGTATTTTTTCGTTGCGTGGGAACAGAGTCCCTCAACGAAACGGCCTCATACTCCTGTTACGAGCCGGCCTTCCAGGATGAGGAGCACACCCAACGCATGCCGGCCCGGGTCTGTCCTGACCAAGCAGATCTCGAGGTCCTTCCCACATCTGAATGCGACCCGGAAGTTTGTCTCGAGCGAGCCGGCAAGGCCTGCGTCAAAAACGATCGATGTATGTACGAGCTGAAGCGTACGGTGACCTACTCCGTTGTGAATCCGCGCGCAGGCGCGGTGGACATTGTAGCCTCCCAATTGGGCACGTGGACGCAGACGATTTCCCGCAACATTGGCGATCTCCAAGAAACGTGGTGGACGATTCTTCTAATCGGCGTGTTTGGGGCCAGCTTGATGGGCGCACTTTGGATGACGATTCTAAAACACTTTGTGGGCGTCTTTGTCTGGCTCATGCTCTTTCTCTCCTTTGTCGGCCTCACAGGTCTTGTTCTCGTATGCTTTGCCAAGGCCGGGAAGCTCACCGAGACCGTGGACCAGATCTCCGACGCCACAAACAACAACCTTGTGCTCGCCACGATCCTTTCCGCCAACGAAACCCAGACCCGTCTCTGGAACGCGATGGGCATCCTTTTAGCGATATTTGAGTGCGTTTATTTCCTCTTTATCGTCGCCATGTGGCACAGACTAAAGCTCGCGATTAAGGTGTTGATCCAGGCATCCAAGGCCATCGAGAGCATCAAGTCGCTCATCTTTGTTCCTCTCGGCACGTCACTTTGCGTCTTCGTGCTCGGTGTGTACGCCGTCGGTGTCTTTGGCTACATCGTCACGGCTGGTGCCTCTGAGATTGAGAATCTAACCATCGAGGGGATCGCGGACGGGGTGTTGAACCAAACGAGTTCCCTACAAGCAGCAACGCTCAAAGAAGCAGATGCCGGACCCCGCCACTTGCAGGCTTCTTTCGGCCAGAACCCAGCAAGTGCAGCACTTGTTACGCGCGACCTCGCAAGCGTCAATATGACGTCCGTACTTAATGTGGCACTGCAAAAGGTTGTTGGTGTCCCAGGCCTCCCGGGTATGGTCTTGTACCATATTTTGGGGTGTTTGTGGACCTACTATGTCATTTCGGGCACCGGCGTGCTCACAATGTCGTCAACTGTGTCGCGGTGGTATTGGCGGGGAGGCAGTGACTACTCCCCGGAAGACGACGCCGAAAACAAGGACGCCCGAATCTCAGCGATTCGCTCCTACTTTTATGTTCTCCGCTACCATGCTGGAACAGTGTGTTTTGGAGCACTTTTGATCTCGACAATGCAGCTTGTACGGCTTATTGTCTGGTACATTGTGAGACAGACCAAAAAGTTAGAGGAGAACGCGATTACGCGCTATATCCTTTGCGCTCTCGGAAGTTGCCTTTGGTGCACCAAGTGGCTGCTGCAGTTTGTCACGACGAACGCGTACATCATGGTTGGCATGCACGGGTGCTCCTTTTGTATTGGCGCAGAACGTGCAGTAGGGGTGCTCGCGCAAAATCTCGGACGGGTTGTGGCCGTGAGCCTCGTCAACACGTTGGTCTCGACGCTTTCCATTCTGGTCATCGTCTCGACGTGCGCCATTCTCGAGTATCTGTGGCTCGACCGAGACGTCACTTTTTCATCTGCTGGGGAGCATGCCATCAATTCTTCAGTGCTCTCAATCGTGTTGACTGCGATCGCCTCGTTTTGGGTAGCAAATGGTTACATGCAGGTCTACGAGGTCGCCGTAGAAACAATTCTCCTCTGTTTTTGCCAAGATGTCAAGTTGAATCGCAAAAACAAAACCTACGTCATGAGTGGCGACGTTCGAAAAGTTATGGCGCGCCGTGGCAGGCCTCCGCCGAGCAAGGTCAAACGACACGCTTCTTCCGTTGCAGCTGCTTCCGAACCGATGGTTGCGACCACTTGATCACAATATTAAAAAAGAAAAATCGGCAAAGGACGAGAAGAAGACACACCAAGAATGAAAAAGGAAAGGAACGGAAAGGAAGAGAAAAGGGGGATTTGGAAAGAGGATTGGATGTGTTCACATTCGCATTGACTAATATACGCCTCTGCGTAATATAACATGGCTTACAAACATTTTGATAGTTTACAAGGTGAGAATGAGAAAGGCGAGACGCACGCTCGCTCGCTCGCTCGCTCACCCTCATTTGTGAGCAAAGTTCTCCCTCTCTAAATATGCTTTGATCTTGCGCACATGAAAATTCGAGTTCATCGCCTCAAACTTTTCCTGGAGCTGCTTTAGGAGATCCTTCTTGCGTTTGGCCATCGCCAACTCGAGGAGCGCCAAGAACTTTAGACGGGGCATTCTCTGATCACGCGCCTGCTCGGCAGCTTTCTCAAAGAGAGCTACCGAGCGTGAGGTGTGCTTTCCAGCTTTGACAGCAGCGAAAATGGCGCTGCAATACGTTGCGTAGGGTTGACAAATGTCGTAAATATCGGCATAGTTCGTGGCAATGTCCAATAGCATCTGCAGTGCAGCAATAGACTGTTTCTGGGCCGTGCGGAGTGAACCGACCTTGAGCCACTGCGGGTAAAGACTGAGCAGCACGGAACGGTGGGCCGGGTCATGTTTTCCCACCTTCTTGGCAAGAGACTCGTCCGCGCGCGCCAATGCGAGATCAACCTCGTTCATTCGCAACGTGGGCACATCGGTGAGAGAGGCGTTCGATGCTCTTACAGACTGCGTATCCAAGCTGGGCCAAAAAAACGTCGACCGACGCGTCTGCACCCTGCCCTTCCGACTTTCGAGCGTCCCGGTCACTGCCTTCCCGTAGCGGGATTGAGGCGCTTGATCTCCCGACAAGCTGCCATCCGCGTTCCATGCCGTGTCTTGAAATGGATTGAAACTATCGGCAAAAACTTCGAATATGGCCACAATCCAAGGGAAATTCGCGATGGAGAGGTTCTTAACGTGCATCTCCTCTGCCGCGAGAACGGCAGCCGTGCGCGCCACGACGAGCGCCAGGCGCGGACAGTTGTGGTTCCGCTGCATCAGGAGCGCGAGCACTGCCAGGGCATCGACAGAGCCTGACATATTGCCGGTGAGCACCAGCTGACGCGCCATCTCGGAGCAAATGCTTTGCAGGTCCATACGGAGAAGAATATCGTCCTCGTCAGCGTCGGACTTGAGTAAATCAAGAGGAATCACCGTCACGTACTCGAGTATGGTTTGACTCACCGCGTACGATGCAAAGCAGAGTTCGGTATAGCTCGCGAGCGAGTTGACGCATTGGATACCCGAGCCACCTTTGTAAAGTTTTTCGCCGAGAGCGCGCAGCTGCATCGTGTCGCGGCCTGCAAGGAGAGAATGGATGATTTGCATTTCCAAGCTCGTGAGGACCTCGTTGTTAAAGTTCAAGAACGAGAATATCCACGTTGCACGCTCGAGATGGTAAGCAGCCCTTTCAAAGCTGCCCGTCAGCAGAGAGTATTCTCCCATGGCAAGCGCAATGGATCCACGCACGCTCGAGCTGCGCACTTCGCTGAAGCGTGATTCGGCTTCCTTGGCGTATTGCGTGCTCAGCTCGCGCGCCCATGCGCGATTGTTCATGCCAACGAAAAAGAGCGCTTGGGACGCATAGCAGCTTGCGAGTTGATCTAGCGAGGCGGCGCCCGGATCAAGTGTACGGTTTTCGATTTTGTGATCGTTCAGGTCGAGAACAAGATTCGTGTCGCGCGTCGAATTGTAACGGCGCTCCGCACGGTTTATCGGCCGGCTCTGCGCGCACCTGCAGGCCTCCTGAGCCAAGGTCAACGCGTTGAATCTACGCTCCATGGCAACTTCGTCTCTCTGGTCGACAATGAGTGAGGCCAGCAGCTCGTAGACCTTGGAGGCTTCGAGAAAGACTTCGACATTGGTGAAAAAGTCGTCTGCTCGGATCTCGTCAAAAGCAGGCAGAGCCTCCACGCGGCTGTACTGGGTCGTAATATTTTGCACGTACTCGTGATGCTGCTTGAGGTTCTTGCGCCGAGATCGTTCCGCAAAGACAGTGCGGAAGAACCCACGGCGCGCATCACTTTTGGCGCCGTCTGGGCTCATCTTCAACAGAGTCTCAACGTGGTCGAGACGAGCTTCGATGGAGTCAGGTACGCGCGGAACCTCGAGACCAGCATGCCGCAACCCTGCGGAGTGCTGCGTACGCACAAACTTGGTTTGGTAGGCGCCACGATTCAGTGTCTCCTGCATAACGGATCGGTCGCCGTGGGGGCCGCCTTGTCGATCTAGTGAGCTCCCTGTCAAATCCGGGCGCACCAGCGAGAGACCGGTCTCGTTCGGTTCAGACGAGAACGACGAAGTCCCACGCGACACGAGAATACGCGCCCCTGCGGGACCTACAGTCCGCGATCCGGCCACCGACGCGTCCGGTGGCGAGGACACCAGGCCGTGGCCCACCACGGCGGCGCCGGGATCAGAATTGATCGCAGATGTGGCGGCGTAGGAGGTCTCAGCTTCTGAAGGCGCTGTACGCGCCTCCCCTGAGGCTCCGGAGGTCCTGTGCGCCTGGCGCTGGACATCCTCTTCCTCGTCTCTGCCATCGTTCTCCCGGCTCATGTCGGCAGCAAACTCAGATCTGACAGCCCCCGAAGACGTACGCCGGTCATGCTCCCGTTCAGTAGCTTGCGACGAGCGACGCCTATTCCACGTTGACCGAAGCGTTGAGCGTCCGCTCGAGGCATACGACGCATTTGAATCGCCGGGAATAAAGACGGAAGTGGTGGCGTCGAGGCGAAGGCATGCGAGCGCGCGGCGAAGAGTTTCCTCGGCAACATCGCATCGCCCAAAGTACATGTAAGCTTCGGCCGCCTTGCGATACCAAGATGCGCGTCTCCATTCGTCGACGAGCTGGTTCGAGCGATTGGCAAGGTCAAGCAGCTTGGAAAAGCAAGTTAATACGTGCTCCATGGTGCGAGTCTCGAGGGAGTCATTTCCGGCAATCTCAAGAAAATACATGGCCTTCTCCGTCATCTCGGCCGCGTCATAGTGTTGAGCAAGAAGAAAGTACACGGGCTGGAGATAGTCGCCCATTTTCTCCTGGTAAAACTCGGCGACGCGACGATGCAGGGCCTTTCGCATGCCCAAGGGAAGTAGACCGTACGCGGACTCTCGCAGCATAACGGACGAGAAGCGAATCGTGATTGACGGGGAGTCGGGGGGTTGCCAACGAACCAGAAAGCCACGCTTCACGAGCGCGTCAATGTTCTCCTCGAGCAACTTGGAAATCTCGCGCGGATCACCGGCGGCTGCAGCAGATCGAGCGTTGTTGGAATTGCTTCCCGCGCTCCATGGCGTGTCATCCACGTCACTCTGGAGTATGGAGCGACCTGAGCGGGGGGATACATCTTCAGAACCGCGGTCCACCCTGGAAGCGACTTTACGCGACGACCAGCTGCCCCCTGCGCTTCGTGTGCCGCGAAAACTTCGGCCGCTCCCGACGCTGCTCGCGGAGTGACCAAGACGTCTTGAAGAATGCCGCCGTGCTGATCCCTTTGACGACCGCGAGCTGCCTTCATCACTATCGCCTTGTGAGCTATTTCTCTCGTGCGACTCCTCAAGGATCGGTTCGCCCTCATCGACGCCTTTATAGCTGAGGAGCACACTGGCAAGCTCGTGCATGCGAAACTCCGTGCCAATTACGGCGGAGACCTTGAGCGTGAGTTGCTCATTTGGAGGAATGCGATCGATGCGGCTCGTCATCAGGCTCGTAATCGTGCTGGGAAGCCTGGGATCTTCGCTGGCCTTGACGAGATCGCACGATTCGCCCACAACGCTTACCAGACCGATCTCAATCATGTAGCGAATCAGCTCATGTGCAAAGAACGGCTGACCCTGCGTTTTGTCATAGACAATATCGGACAGACGCTGGGAAACCTTGACTGCGCCCGTCCATACTTTGATGCAATCAGCAATGTGGTGTCTTTTAAGAAGGCGAAGAGAAATTTTCACTGCGTGGCCCAGAAGATTTGACTTCGAGTACCAATCCCCAGTCGTGTCACCTGCCGCCGTCTGCAGCGCAGCGAACATATTTTCGCGCGCCGTCATAATGATCACAAGAGGTTCCACACGGGCGGCGAGCCGATACAAGGCTTCCATGGAGAACTGGTCCACCCACTGAAGATCCTCGACGACAAGACAGATACGCACAACGTTGTTATTCTCGCTGATCCCCCGCTCTTTGACAAAAAAATAGCGATCCGCGTGCTCAAGGTCGTGGACCGCCTTGACAAAGATCCCGACAATCAGCTTGATGATATGGACGGCATTGCGATCCCAGTCCGTTGCGCCGCCGCTCGAGAGACCATAGCGCCCGCTTCTCGGCCCCGTCTCCTTGACGCGACCAAGTTCAAAGTACTCGGGTACAATGTGTCGCAGAAGTGGTGCGTACTCTCGAACGACGCTCGGCACATTTTCGTTTTCGCCCGTGGACAGATCGCTGAGTTGCGTGACTCGTGTTGCAGCTTGCTCCTCGCCCTCCGTGTCGCTATCGATGTCTGCAGATGAGCTGCCGCGCTCGCGCTCAGCACGATCCAACTCTGCGTCGGTCGGCGCACCGCGGCGCCGGCTCGCTCGAGTCCCTTGGGCGGTGGCAAGACCCCCAAGCCCCCCCACGGCGCGCAGAGAGCTACTGGACGGTGAAAGATCTTCAGGACTGGTCTCGCCGCCGATGTCGTCTCCTTGTTGGTTGGAGTTGAAAAGATCTTCAGTGGGAAGTCGCGCCGCGAGGAGCTCGTAAAGATCATCCTTGGACATGCGGTCCAATTTGCCGTGGCCAGCAAAGGCCCGTAGAAGCTGTGTGAAGAGCGATTTCCAAACAACGAAACGGTTGTGAGATTCCGTATCGTCACCACGCGCGAAAAGCGTGATCCAGGGGCCCCGCTGAGATCTTTCCAAGGCGTACTGGCAGAGTCGCGTCTTGCCAATGCCTGCGTCGCCCGTGATGATGAGCAAGCCAGAAGTTGGATTTCTATACTTTTGTGTTCCGCTTATAATGCGTTTCACCTGGGTTTGCTCTCTGCTGCGTCCAACTTGGCGGCGATTACTCGAACGATCGCGCTGGTCATAGATACTGACGACGAGCTTTTGTTGTTTTGGTCGATAGACTTTGACTTTTCCCTGGTGGCCTTTGACGGATATTTGGCGCGGGCGGCTAAACTTGATCCCCTTGCGGGACTCAGAGAAAGTCTGCTCGCAGCAGAAAATGCCCTTTCCGGCAGCGACCATGAAGCGCGCTGCCAGGTTGACCTTGACACCATGCAGAGTATATTCACAACGCACAGAGCCGCCGACGGTGCCGCAAAAGACCTCTCCCGTGGTAATGCCGATCGAGCACCCGACCATCCAATCCGAGTCTTCCGACTGCATCGTGCCAAGCGAGGCTTGAATTGCCAGCGAAGACTTGATGGCGCGCACAGCGTCATTTTCGTGCTTGAGCGGTGGAAGGCCAAAGGCGCTCAGCACCGAAGCGCCCTTGTCATCAACGATGAAACGCAAGAGGGTGCCTTCAAATTCCTCGACGTGACGATGAACGACCTCGAAGGCGCGCTGAACAGTGTGGACATCATCCTTGAACTCCAGACCAACCAAGCGACAGAACATGGTGCTGCAGACTCGCAGTTCCCCACTCCAAATTCCGTTGCCGCCTTCAATGGAGACGAGCGCAGGAGGGGGCACGTACCCGTGCAAGAGGCGTTGCAATCGTCGGTACTGGAGCTGGTCACTTTTGGTGAACTCATTCATTTCTGTGAAGATGAGATCCTTGTCGCGAAACTCTTCGACCAGGACATCGTCCAAAAGAAAGTTCCCCGATCTAAGGTGCTCGCCGTCGAGGTGGTCACCTATAAGATCATACGTCTCGGGAGAAACGACCGTCTGGCCCGCTTGGGCCTCCGGCTCGGCACCTGCGATTTGATCCACAGGGTCACCCGTAACAACGTATTCCCATCGATCTTTGACGCCATGCACATGATAAGCGACGATTTTGCCGCAACCAACGCCGCAGTGAACGCGGAGCTGAATTTCAGAATCGGCCACAGTCTTGAACTCATACCTTTCAGAGACCAGCTCCAAAGCGACTTGACACGCGCACAGCGTGGCCTCCCTTAAACTATTTTCTTCGCAGTCGTCGTCGTCGTCGTCGTCGTCTTTAAAGCACTCTGCCGGAAAGATTGCCAGAATAGCATCTCCAGCAAATTTGACGACATCACCGCCGCGAGTGCAAATCATCTTGACCATTCTTTCAAGTGAAGCACCAATGTACCTGCTCAGGTTCTCAGCCGCGTAGGCCTCGTGCGAAATTTCTTTGACAAGCCGCTCAGCAAGGTTACTGAAGCCAGAGATGTCTGCAAAGAGAGCTGCGCCTTGAAAATTTTCTGTGAACACCTTTTTCGAATGTGACGTGTGCATGTGGTACCGAATGACGCGCGCAGGGACGAGGGAGGCTAAGAGTTCGAGCTTGGTGATTTCAAGCTGCAGCGCTACCTCTGATTTCAATTGTTCCACGTACTTGTGACAGGCCACGGGGTCGAGTTCGAAGTCGTCCATGTCGAGTGCTTCGTCGTCAGAGAGACCCTTGGACTCTGCAGGAGACTTTCGCGTCATAAAGAGGCTGGAGCTGCGTGCAGTTTTCATGGACGCAACGGCACCAGTCCTGAACTTGCCCGTTCTACCGCCCGAGTCCTGCCGGCGAAGTTTTCGATCCTTGTCTTTGGTATTACGCGAGCTTGCTTTTCCTTGCTGCTCTGAAGGGTTTTGTCGCATCTTGCTGAATCGTGGCATGTTTCGTGTGCGAACGGATCCGAAGAGACGCCCTTGGCCTTTGCCACCTTTGGGGTTGGCGAAGCCAAATGTGAGTCGCGCTGAACCTGAGGTACCGCGTTTGCGCGACGTAGGGTACGTGTCATCATGTTCGAGCCCCTGAAGAGCGTCCCCTTCTCCATCATCCAGGTGCTCGCCCGAGGCGCTCGAGGAGGAGTTGCTGGCCCGCTCTCCGCTACTGATGCGTCTTTGTAGGCCATTGCGCAAAATTTCCATTCTGCTCGGTTTCTTCTTCGTTCTGATTATGATCCTTCCGGCCTCGGCATCAGCGTTGGCGTCGACCTCGGCGTTTTCGTCGTCGATATGCCTGGCGTGTTCATGATCGAGGTTGTCGTCCTCGTCCTCGTCCTCGGCCTCATCATCGGACTCGTCGTCTTCAAATTCTGAGTCGTTTTCTCCCGCCGAGGACGACAATTCGGTCTCCGCTTCGATGAGCGCCGCTTCTTCTTCTTGCTGCTGTTGCTGCTGCAATTCCTCCGTTTCGGCGACGCTGCCGCTCGCCGGTCGCCGCGGTCTCGATGACGACGAGATCCTCAGCATCTGCGATAATTGTCGTGGCTTGCGTATCCCGCTCAGCATGCCGGAGGGCTCCCTCTCGGGATTCTTGCCCTCCTCCGTCGAGGCCATCGCGGCTGCTCCTGCTCCTGCTGCTCCTGCTGCTGCTGCTGCTGCTGCTGCTGCTCGTCTTCCCCCTAGTTCTTCTTACTTCTTCTTCTTCTTCTTCTTCTTGGACCTGGGCACGCGCGGGTCGCGTTCACGACAGGGCCGCGGCCGGAACACCAGCGCGCGCGGGCGCGGGCGGCGGGACGTGAGGCGGCGGCGGCCTGGGCTGGCCTGGGCTGGCCTGGCCTGGGCTGCGGCTGCGGCTGCGGCTGCCTGCCTGGATTGGCTGGCGCGGCGGTTCGCGCGCGCAGGATGGCGCGAATGGACGCCGACCGATGGGTACCGCGGCACTCGAGCCCGCCCCGTGTGCGCCGCGCCGCGCGGCTGCCCGTCTGAGCTCGCGCGGCCCGAGGCGCAGGCGGAAGGAGGGGGGGGCAGAGGCGGGCCGGCGCCGCTCGTGACGCGCGTCTGCGAGCAAGCGAGCGAGCGAGCGAGAGCGCGCGCGCGCTTCTCTTCGCGTGGTTTTGTTTGTTTGTTTGCGGCGTGTGCGCGCGGACTCGCTTTTGTTGTGGTTGGCTTGCTCCTGCGTTTGGCCGACTTGCCCGCGGCCGGATAACTGACTGTGCGCGGGCCCCGGCAAGTGGAGAAAAGAGCGGGGCTGAAATGGGCTTGGAGAGCGGCAACTTGGTTGGAGGGAATGAGAAATGTGCATGCGTGTGCTCACTTTCGCGCCGAGGTTGTGGTCAAGGCACGGAAGGGCTCGAGAGCCAGGTGACCAGAGCAAGCGGCGACGCGCGCGGGGTTGCTCTGCTAAACGGCATTGCAACGAGAGGAGTGGAGCTTTCTTGGTATTGCTTCGTTACAGGTCTATTCTGTTCGTCAACGCCAATCACAGGTCGGTCTGTTCGTCAGCAACTAACTGTGGAAACTGTTGACTCGAATGGCGCGGCCCCAGGCCTTGCGAAAAACACGATTTACTTCAAGGCAGATCAAACGAAATCTCTCAAGCTTGTGCGAAAGGATTCTTATATCTCTTTTTCACTCATTGTAAAGAGTTTTGGAAGGGGGAGCACAGAGAGAGAGAGAGAGTAAAAGAGATAGACTTGGCTTGCGTGCTCACTTGAAACTGAGCAATCGTCATCGGACTTGAAAGCAAAGTAGAAACCGTGCGTTGAGAGATTCGTTTATGTCATGTTTGTTTTCTGGTGCTTTATAAAGTGTAGATGCGTCTGCCGCTGTCGAAAGCCAGGTAAAATCGTGCGGTACGTGATTCGTTTATATCACGTTTGTTTTCTGATGTTTTTGCGTTCATGTTAGTTTGTTGGTTTGTTTGTTGGTTTGTTGTTTGTTTGTTTGTTTGATTGATTGATTGATTGATTGGCATCAGGGACTGACGTCACCAGCCTTCCACGCGGCGATAACGCGAGAAAGTGCAGATGCGTCGGCCGCTGTCGCAGCACGCATGACGACGGGCGAATCGATGTCTTTAAGCACGAGGGAAAAGCAACGAGAGTCTGTGGCATTTACATGCGAGGCATCGCGCACAGCACCAATGAGAACGCCAGCCAGATCGTCACGATACAGAACGAGACGACCCTTGCTCATGTGCAGCGTCTGGCGCATCTTGGACGCAATGGTAATGGACAGGGAAGTAATGACAATGTAGCGCGAGCGAACTTTGTCCTTTCGGCTGGCAGCCTTGATCTGTGCCACGGGTATGCGGCGGTTCATGAGGCGCGAGGCCTCGTGAGCAATAGCGCTCGCTCCTGGACTTGAAATGAAGAGCTCGTGCGGGGCAACGCCAAGCGTCTCTGCGGTTGAGGCTCGCGACTCTGAAAGAGTCGAGGTTGTCGCGAGATCCCGCGGCCGCCGCGAGGATGCGGGCGAAGAAGAAGAAAAAATTGACTCGGAGCTAAACGCGGATCCGAACCTTTTCATTTTTTCCATGGGTGTGCGTTTCACGCGGCTGGCGTTCCCGGTTTGCTCCTCTTGAGCACCTTGATAAGCTTGGGGCGGAGAGGAGTCTGAAGCCTGCGCTTCGGACACGGCTTCCTTTGGATCTTGGTATCCGCCAATTTGCACTTTGAGCTCCCGCAAAAGGCCTTCGAATCGCTGCGCGAGAACCTGGTCTGGAGCAAGCGTCTCGAGTGACATTGAGCACATGTCGAGGGCCTCTTCCTGACGTCCAAGCGAAGCCAGCGCGAGGGCCTGCGTGTAGAACCCGAGAGGCTTGGCAGCACCTGCCGAGTGAGCACTACAAACACGCTCTGCATATGCAAGAGCCTTTTGCGCACGACCTGTCTCTAGACAGAGCTGTGCCTTGCTGAGAAGCACCTTGAGGAGGATGTCCTTGTACACTGCCTCTGCTTCTCGCTGTAGCTCGTGGCGGTACGACTGCTGCGCATCGTCAAGAATTCGCTGCAAGGATGCAGGAGCCTGTTGCCGCGCTTCGGACGAGGTCTCGGAGGGATCTCCGCAGTCTGTTCCAGCGTCCGCGTCAGCCGCTACAAATGACGCCGACGCCGACGCCGACGCCGATGAAGAGGAAGAGGAAGAAGCTTGTGGAAAAGTAGGTGTGGCAGCACCAGCGCCAGCGCCAGCACCAGCACCAGCACCGGCAGAAGGAGGTGGAGGACTTGCGTTGGCGCTCGAGGTAGAAGGCTTGCTTCGGGTGGAAAAGGAGGGACGGTGCTCGACAGTCTCACGGAGCGCGTCCAAAAAGGCGTCTCCTGCGAAGAGCGAGTCTTGGGCGTCGGTCGTGTACGCCTCGATCTGATCCTCGACGAGCTCGTAGCACGTGATGGCCGTGTCAAAGTCTTTGCGATTCAGTGCTCGGTTACCATAGCCTTTAATGGCGAGAATTTGCACATCAAAGCTCCAATCGTCCTCCAAGCTCGGTTTACCGGGCTCTGCCGCGGAGACGGAAGCCCGCGTTGAAAGTCCATCATTGTCAGAGTCGCCGGTGAGATAAGCGAGCGAAGGGACCGTACTCGTTCTGTGGACCCGTGGCAGCGGCGCTTGGCCTACGCAGGCGCGCCATTTAAGTTTCTGCATTTCAATTACAAATCTGTTGTCGTCGCCAAGATGAAAGAGCTCGGCACCACGTTCGTCGGGTAACGCGCACGTGTACAAGACGGCGCGACCGCGCGTAATAAACCAAGCATGAACGTTGTCGCCGGTATCTGGACGTCGCACAGTTTCAAGCGAGAGAAGACAACCCTTGCCGTTCTCGAACACGTAGGTCCCGTTCTTGGTCTCTTGCGGGACGTAGACGCCATTAGCCGCAACCGTTCCACATCTGTCAATGTAGACGTTAAAAAGAGTGGCGCGTTTGACGCTGAGCGCCTTGACGGTGAGCTCGCCCGCTTTGCCAGAGAGCAGGTTGGCGGCCGCGAGGCGAGCGCCAGAAAAGACACCGACACGGACGACGCGTTGCGGACCCGCATCGGCGAGACGGCGCACATTCTCGGGCGCGCAAACGGGCGTGGCGTTGACTGTGACAATTTCGTCTTGGTCGTAAATTTCGCACGACGCAATTTTTTCGCGGCCAGCTGAAGTGAGACTGACTTTCACGACCTCGATGCCGTCTCGATGATCCTGACAAATTTGGACGCCAGGCGCATCGAGAAAGTCCTTGGCGAACTGGCTGCGGTCGTTGAAGAGTAGGATGCGATCGAGCAAGAGATCGGGGCCCCATTCGTCGCGCTGCAGCACGGCTGCCGCCACGGGACCCACAACTCGTTCGCCGTCCAAGTCAATGCAGGTCCAACGCATTTTCGCAAAAAGGTCGTCAACGCGACGCTGCAGTACAGTATTGGTCGGGTCCACAACGAGTCCGCAAACGTACGCGATGCAAGCATCCAGAGGTTTGCCCATGGCATCAAGTGCAGCACCCTTGCATACGTAGCTCATGGGCCACTCTGGCTTGAGCGCGCAGCACATTTCGGCGTCCTTGAGCGCTGCCAGTGGTTCGTGAAGACGCAGATAGCATAGCGATCGACTGACGCGCACAGTATGAGATAGCGGGTCTCTCTCGAGTACGCTCGAATATACATGCAAGGCCTGTTCAAATTCGCCAGCGGAGAATTTGAGATAGGCTGCGCCGTAGTGAGCTCCCTTGGCTTTTGCGGCAGCCTTGGGTGCTTCAACTGTTGCCCGTTTGTTTGCAGCAGCAGGAGCGCTACTTCGCGTCCCAACAAGAGCTGCTGCCGCCGAGGCAAGGAGAGATTGACGCGGCGCTTCAGGAGGCGCCGGCACAGTCTGTTTGGACAAAGCATTTGGTTGGGGTGGTGGCGAAGGTGAATGTGACGGATTCGCAGGAGCTGCGGAGCCGGAAAAGTAGGACCACGTAGGTAAAGAGGGAAGGTACTCTCGCCATCCGCCTGCGCGCCGAATCTTGCCAAAGAGAGCCTCGTCGTCCATGGCGTGCGACTCGAGGGTCCCGGCCTTGAGTTCACGATAATACAAATATGGGTCGGTGAAACTGAGCACAACCATGGAGATATCCTCGCTTGAAAAAGCATCGACGTGGAGGATGTCAAGAACGTCGGCATGTGGCGTTTCGTGGACCAGCTTTCCGTTGATGGCAAAGAGAACGTCCCCGACTTCGAGCACGGAGGAATCCGATAAGGTTGCCCTCCTTGGTCGCGCCGTGGGTGCCCGTTCGTCGAGGCTCTTCCTGGAGAGCTCTACGTTGAGCGGTGTGAGCATCGATTTGACGACTGCGGCGTTACCTCGGGCATCGGGCTCTACGAGGATGCCGAGCGCGCTCATCTCGACGCTTGCGAAGAGGACCTTTTCCATGGTGCTACGCCTCCTCTTCTTCGTCTTCTTCTCCTTCTTGTCCACGTCCTCGTCCTCCTCTATTGAATGACAAACGTCGCGGGACACCAAACTGCGCGCCCACTAGCGACGCCTCGTCGTATATGGAGCGGCGTCGCGGCGTCTTCGCGGCGCGGCTAGCGAGCGCCGCGCTGCGCTGCGCTGCGCCTTCGTCGCTTCAGCGACGTTGTTTGCTTTTGGCTTCCCCTCTCCTTCCTCTCTCTCTCTGTCTTGGGAGCCGGGTCCGCCTCGCCTTTCCGCCGGCTATATTCGACTCTTGCGCGGGGTTTGCGCTACTTGCACGCCACTTGCACGCCAGACCGTTCAAGGGCTTCAATGACAGGGCACACAGCGATACTTTTCGCGCAACGCAAACTCCTTGCTCAAAACCAACAAGGGACAGTGAGCTCGATGGACCGCGGAAAGTTCCTAGGGTGCCCCCCAAGACGTATCTTTGCGCGCAGGCCGCCAGAACCGTGGCGGCCTCGCGTCGCGGCTCGAGGTCGAGAGCGCGGCAGCAGAAGAAGAAAGCGAGGAAGAAAGGAGGCCTCGCCGGCCGCTGCGCGACCCGCCCGCGCTGTGGATCTGCTTCGGTCGGGCTCCTGCTCGTCTGTGTCCACGCACGGCCCGTTCAAGATGGAGGTCGATCAAGGGAACGCGGACGACGGCGCGGCGACGTCGACGTCGACAACGACGACGACGCGCGACGGCGCGAGCGTGAGCGTGAGCGCAGGGTTTGGCGGGAGTAACGACTACGTGGAGCAGTTCAAGATCCTTGCCAAGACCACGAGCGGTCGCGCGACGGTGGCTATTCTGGAAAAGGTAATGAACCACAAACAAATCTATGTTTTTGGTGAGATTCTGGAGCTGGAGCGCGTGCAAATGCTCCGCGGCACGGAATTTGAGGGCGCCCTGCGCGCCTTGGAAATTATGGCGTACGGCACGCTCGGTGACTATGAGGCTGAACAGTCGTCTTTGCCGGCGCTAACTGAAGTGCAGCAGCGCAAGTTGCGAATGTTGACGTTGGTGTCGCTGGCAAGCAAACAAAAGTCCCTCCCGTATGCCACGGTACGCACTGCGCTGCGCATGCAAACCGATCGTGAGGTGGAGGATGTTGTTATTGAAAGCATGTATGCTGGTCTCTTGCGTGCGCGACTTTACCATCGAGAACGTCTGGTCGTTGTGCACTGGGCGATGGGCAGGGATCTTCGGGATGAGGATCTTGATGCAGTCGCGGAGAAGCTTGGTGCATGGTGCGAGAACGCCGGGGTCGTCCTAGGGACATTGCAAAAGTCAATTGCGCATGTGCAATCTACGCGAGCGAGCGAGGCGAGTGAGCGCAAGGACCTTTCTCTTTTTGTGGCCCAAACGGTCTGCGAAGGTCAAAAACGATCGTAGACAGATGCGCGCGCTTGCATGCATGCATGTGTTATGATGTATGGTATGAGCATAACGACGAGCCCTGCTTCGAACAACCTCGCTCGTAATGAAAGATGGTGTTTGTTTAATTGGGGTGGGAATAAGAAGGGGAGGTTGTAAGGATGAAAACAACATTTTGATTGGACATGGATGCTTTGTTTTATGATCACACGCATTCATGTGTCATCGATGGCAATTTCTGTTCTCCCTGAAAAAGAAAACGGAGCAAGCAAAAAGCTGTGTGCTGCGCTAAGACACGTTGGCTTTGTGATGGTTGGGGATTGAACTTAAAACTAGATAAAATCACGAGAAAAGACTTTTATTCGATTAACTTGGAGGCACGCACACGTTGGCTGCCTTTGCCAATGGTAAGAACGCTCGTTAGCGCGTACTGCGCAGCTGGGTGTCAGTGATGACAGGGTAGAGCTCGGTGTCAAATACATGCTGCGGGGCTGAAGCGGGCGCGAGAGATCTGTCGATTGGAGTCTGCGTCGTGAACTCGTCACCAAAATGAGCAAGCGACAACGAAGACTGATTTCCGAAAGGATGGCGCGGAGAAATGCGCTCGTGGAGGAGATCATCCCAATCAATGCCTGCAAAAACAGCGTGCGAGAGCACGATGCGGACATCCGAGCGACGGTAACCAAGGCGAAGATCCTGGGCTCGAACGAGAAGGCGGCGAATAAGATCATACTCAGGACGGCCTTCTACGACGGGCGGACAAGGATCGAAATCGACTGTGCAGATGAGATCGCAGGTTTCCTGGTCGGTGGCGCCCTCGAAGGGCATAAACCCGGTGTAGAGTTCGTAGGCAAGGATGCCAAGGGACCACCAATCGGACTCGTAGCTGTGCGGAGTACGGCAGAGAACCTCGGGGGCAGTGTAAGTGAGCGTTCCGCATGAAGTCACGACCTCGCGGCGCCCGTTGGCCGAGGTTTGCGCCTCCTCAGAGTCAAGAAAGACGGAGAGTCCAAAGTCGATGAGACGGACGTGGCCGCGCGCGGAAAGCGTGATGTTCTCGGGCTTGAGATCGCGAAAGAGGATTCCGTGACTGTGCAGGTGATCCAGGGCGAGCGCGATTTCGCCAACGTAAAGAGGGATGTCATCGTGTCGAATGTGCGATTGCGACATGTACGAGAAAAAGTCCCCGGCGGCACAAAACTCCATGCCAACGTAGAGGCGCGTAGAGGTTTGGCAGGCGAAGGCAAAGGTGGCGATGAAAGGAAAATTACCGACAGTGCGTAGCACCTGGACTTCCATGCAGGCCTGTCGCTGAAGCGCCTCGGTGCGCAAATTGCTCTTTTGCATGACCTTGACGGCAAAGAAGCGTTGCGGGGCGGCGTTGGGCGGGCCCAAAGATAGAGACGCCACCTCATCGACGGCGCTCGCGTGGCGTGAGGAGGAGGAGTTGGTCTCCGGGCGTCCGTCGGCAACGTCTTCGCAGAGCCGCGGGCGGCTGTGTGCTGGTGATGCCGTGGAGCTGCGGGAGGAGCAGCGTGGGGCGGCCGTCGCGCCGGTCGCCCCGCTTTGCTCGGAGCCGCTCAGTGTAGTAATGAGAGGCGGTGAAGAAGAAGAAGAAGAAGAAGAAGAAGAAGAAGAAGAAGAAGAAGAAGAAGAAGAGGAAGAAAAGTCTTGTTGGTCGTGATGGCGCGAATGCTCGCGTGTCCCAACCGCACTCCCATGTGCAGTCGGGCGATGCGCGATTTGACCGCTGTGGGCAGAAGAGGTCTGGTAACGACGTGGTGTTGTCGCGGAGGCGCTCGTGTTGCCCTCAAAGGCGTCTTTTGGGTTACGTCGCTCGGTGAGAAAAACTCGCCCGAAGGCGCCTTCTCCGATGACAGCCAAAAGTCTGAGGTTGTCTATTACAGTGCGCGAGGTCGCGCTGGGCTGTGCAGGGCCCCCGAGTCCCATCCGGGCACCTTGCGCAGTCTCATTCACTGCGGTTGATGTTGTTGTTGTTGCTGCTGTTGCTGCTGCTGCTGCTGCTGCAGTTATTTCAGGTTCGGGGACGGCCGCCGAGGAGGACGGTCTTAAGTCCTGGAGTGGAGCGAGCGCTAAGACACGTTGTTGGTCGTGCACCGATGGAGGCCAAGTCATCCGCAAAAGCTCTGTGGGGTCGAGTGTGGATGCAAGGCCTCGAGGCTTGCGATGCTGCTTGACGGAGCTCGTACTGGTTGCTGGTGTTGGTGCTTCTCTGGCAAGACTCCTTTCCTCCTCATCGCTGGTATCGTCAGCACGAGGCCGGTGCGGCGAGTTGACTTCGAGGTTGAGTCGCGGGCTCTTTGGCCGATCCCGCACTGCGTGCGAGCTTGACGTCTCAACTTCGAGCCATGCAGCTAGAGGACGTGCCCTCGAGGGTCGCGATGGCGATCGCGATGTAGAAGAGAATGCAGAAGATGAAGCGAGGGCACTACTTGAGGACGTCGAGACAGAAGCAGATGAGGATGAGGATGATGAGGATGAGGATGATGAGGATGAGGATGATGAGGATGAGGATGATGAGGATGAGGTGGACTGGTCTTGTTTGTGCTGTTGTCCATGCAGAGTCCAGGTAGCATGCGCTTGCGACGCTCCGGTGCGTCCGCCGGCTCCTGTGGCTGTGATGAATCTTCGGGCCTGGGCAGGCGATGCAGGAGGACGAGGTCCAGAGGGAGGTGCTGGTGTGAGGGGCTTTGTAGGTAGATTTGGAAGCCTTTTTGCGCTACCGGAGCTGCTCGTGCTGCCAACGCTTGCGTGACTTGCGCCGCCGGGACTGCCGAAACGAGGGCTCGAATGAATCTTTCCAAATCCGCCGCCGCCGCCGCCGCTGCCGCCGCCGCTGTTGCTGCTGCTGTTGCTGCTACCTCTGGTTCTAAAGTTCCTGGTTTCTGCGTCGTCGTCATCATCGTCGCCGCCGCCAGCACCTCCACTGCTCTCGTCGCGGCTCCTCCCTGCCTGTGCCTGGTTGGAGGCCGAGGAGGGGCGCGCTCTGTTGCCCTGCATTATCCTTTTTCCTTTACCAAAAGAAATTGACAGCGGGTCAGAAAGGCTCTATACACGCGAATGATATTGATGCACGCGTTCTCTTTCTTCTTATCGTCCTCCTCCTCGTCCTCCTCCTTTGCTACTTGCGAACGTGCGGCGCTCTCCCTTGAGTGCTCGCCCGGTCGCGAGTGTAAGAATATCTAAGCTAAAGCTGTCTGTCTTTGACTATGCGAAAAAGTCGCGTGCTGAGGAGGCTGGGGTCGCGTGCAGCGCTCTCTCGCGCCTCCCGCCCGTCCGCGAGCGTGGATCGGGGCGCGGGAGTGGCCAAGGACAGGGCAACGGGGGGTCACCGACGGACGCTCGATCGCGCGCGTCGGGCGCCGTCGCGGAGGCCTCGCGCAGCGGCCTTTTTTCTCCGGCGGCTTTCGTGCGCGCCGCGGAGAATCAACGAACGAGGAGCGCGCCGCGGACACGGATGCCGATCCCTGCCGACGCACGGTCGCTCGCGCCGCTGCCGGCGGCTCGCCCGGCGCGCGCTGCCGACGTCTCGCCGCAGCCGCTCTCCGTCTCTCGCTCGCTCTCTCGCTCTCTCGCCCGCCGCGGCCCGGCCGCGCCGGCCGCGCGAGGCGCGTAGGCGTCGCGCTTGCCAGGCGGTGTTTTGCACTTGGGGTTCTGCCAGTGACGGATGACGACTGGGCCGCACTCTCCTTTCTTTCTTTCTTTCTTTCTTTCTTTCTTTCCCTTGCTTTCCCCTCCCTTTCCTGCTCGCTTGCTTGCTTGCTTTGCCTTCCTTCCTTCTTGCCTTCTTGCCTTCCTTCCTCCTCTGCTCCTTTGAAAGCTTTGCGCTTTCTGCCCTCCTCTGGCCTCCTCTGCCTCTGGCTGGCCGTCTCCCTCCGCCTGTCTGACTGTGTGCGCGAGCTGTCTGTCTCCTGCGCCTCCAGGGTCCGCGTCGTGTCGCTGTGCTCGCCGCCGAGTCCTTCGACCCGCGTCGCGCCAGCCGGGCGGATGGATCGCCGGCAGCCGATGGGAACGCGGCCTTAGTCAGCCTCTGTCGGCTTGAGGGCGCGGCAGGAAGGAAGCGAGGAGGGGAGGAAGCAAGCTCGCAGCGCAGCAGCCGGGGGCGACCGTGACCACCTGACCCTGAGGGAAGCCCAGGGCGCCGCAGCAAGCCACGGACGGACGCCGCAGCTGCCTTGTCTTGCTTTGCCTTGCCTCGCCTCGCCTTGCCTTGCCTTGCCTTCTCTTTTGCCTGCGCACCGACCGGAACGCGCGGAATCGCCGCTTCTCCTCGAGACCAGACGGTCGCCGCCGGGCTTGAAGACCTCGGAAAAAGAGCAAAGTAAGATTGCGAGCTGCTCTGCTCTGCGCTGCGCTGCGATGGGCCGACCGACAGACCTCGGCTGCCTGACTGACCGGCGGCCTCCGTCCCCCTGGCAAGCAACGCACTCCAACCTCGAGCGCGGCAGGCCCGCGGCCCGAACAGACGGGCTCGCGCGAGAGCGCCGCGCGGCCGCCGTCTCCCGCCTCGACTTTGCCTTTGCCTTTGCCTCGGTAGTGACCACGGCCGGGCCCAGACTGCCTTGTCTCAGGCTGTCTCAGTCTCTCTCTGTCTGTCTTTCGTCCTCCCGCGAGACCGTGATTGATAGATTGATTGACTCGCCCCTCAGAAGTTCGCCCCCTCCTGGCCTCACGATCTCTCCGCAACTTCTCGATTCCCGCGCCGCGCCTCGCCCCGCCGACGCGGAGGGAGGAAGGGAGGGGAGAGGGCCCTGCGCGAGGGCCGGGCGCGGTCACCGGGACGCGGAGCCGGAGCGCCGAGGCGGAAGCGGCGCCGAGGCGAGCCGCAGCTGCGGGCCCTGCGACGGGGCCGGAGATCGCTGGCTCGGCCGCTGCCTGCCTGCCTGGGGCGGTAGCAGTACGGACGCGGCGCGGGCGCAGGACGTGGCTCGGGGCGAAAGCGGCAGCGGTCTCGTCTGTCTCGACTCGACTCGACTCGACTCGACTCGGATCGTTCTCCGGGCTCGCTTGTGCTCGCTGTCGCCAGAGAAGGCTTCGATTTGATCTGATCTGATCTGATCTGATCTGATCTGATCTGATCCGGTCCGGTTCGAAATCTAGGGAGAGCGCGAAATCGACTTTTGCCACGAAAGGAGAAAAGACAAAGTAGAGGCAGCCGCCCTGCCACACCAGCTGGCAGCTAGCAGCCTGCAAAGACCGGAGCCAATGTATGCTGGTCCGGCAGCGTGCAGGGCCCTCTCTCACCGGCCGGTTGCTTGCTTGTGTGTTGGTGCCTTGCGCCTGCCTGGTCCTTATACCGCCGCGAGCGGCTCTGGTGAGACGGCGCTCCGCGTTCGCAGACGGCCGTGGCCGGTGCTTCTTTTCAAATTTTGCGGGAGATGGTCAAAGGGGATTGATTGAGCTTTGGTTCTTCGCTCGCTCCAAGTCGTCCCTTTGTTGATCGGCGAGCGGGTTGATCGATTTGACAGAGGGACTGCTTGCTAGTGGGACCGGCCGTGTCTCCGTGCGAACTACTGACCCGGCTAGAGACTCTCAGCTCAAGCCGGCCCAGCCCACGCTGCCGATCCAACGCCACGCGACGCGACGCTACGTCAAGCTCAGCCGCGGCGCCCTAACACGAGGCGTTTGGCCAATTGTAGGACTTGGGTCACTCCTTCCTGTTTACTACGCGCCGGGTCAATCTGGCGATAAAAAACGCCAGCCAGGACCGTGGAAAGGCCGCTCCCTTCCTTACACACGCGGCTCTTCCTTGCCGCCTCTCACCGGCGTGCACGGGGTCCACGCCGCGATCAAGATCCGCAAAGCTGTCTCTGAGGCTGCCCCCGGCGAGATTGTGTTCACCTCTCTCGCGTACGAAGCCTCAAGAGAAAATATCTCCGCGCGCCTGCTCGGCCCTGCTCGTTGGTCTGGCGCTGCCGCGCTCGCTCACCCGCTCGAAGCGCGACCCGCGGCGTGCCTGCGCGCCTGCGCGCCTGCGCGCCTGCGAGGTTCGGGTTTTTGGCCAGAGCTGGAAGGGGCTGGCGGGTGACGGCCCTCGCTCGCTTCGTCGGGTAGTAGCCGCGATGGACTGCGATGCGATGCGACGCGACGAGACGCGACCCGACGCGACGAGACGCGACGCGACGCGGCGCCGCTGATGGTGGTAACCGGTGAGTTGACCTCGCGCCCGACAGCGACGGGCGGGCGGATGTAGGCCCGGACGCCGCGGCGCCAGCGCTCTCGACGCCTCGCACGCAGGCGGCGTCTTGCGCGCCCTTGGGTCGCCGCGAGTGGTGATCGCGTGCGCGTTCGGGATTTGGGCGCAGTCAATCAGTGGTATTCGTGTGATAGATAATCCTGGAAAAACAAGCATTTGACAGGCCAATGTAACCATTTCTTCTTACTGCCACTGCTCTCTCTCCCTTTTTCTTTCCTCTTTCTCCGCTGCTAGATCTCCGACAAGCAAGCCTAAGCAAGTGGGAAGGATCGAGGATAAGCAAGAGAGCGAGCACGCGAGCCAGGCAAACAAACGGCCAGGCAGAGAAGCAGACACAGGCGCTTACCGAGGTGGGCGACGCTGCCATGTGTTGCGGGTGTGCGGCGGCTTGGGGACCTACCGCAGTCAACGCCATCGTCTCCCGCAGATATAGCGCCAGGGCCTCGAGGGGAAGAGCCTGTAAACCTGATGATCAGCTGGTGTCTCTGCGGGGAGTGCGGAGGAACTGTGGAGACGTACTGGACATTGGCCGCTGAGGCTGCGGGCTGCATGGCGCCCGAGGCCTGTAGCTTGGGGGAGTTGCGGGTGACAGCTGGGGACTAAGAGGGCCTCGAAAGACATGGCGTAGCCGCCTGGACGTTCGTTCGGCCGATCGACAGCGACCAACAACGCAACAACGCAACAACGCAACGCAACGCAACGCAACGCAACGCAACGCAACGCAATACAAGCTGAGACGGCAAGTGCTGGTGGTTGCAAGCGCGACCCGTGTCGGCGTGCGTTGCATTCCGTACCTGGTAGTCGTCAGCCCCCTCGCATTGGCTGTTGTTCTGTTTTTTTGTCGCATTGGTCGGATGTCGTAATGGCAGTCAGTGATCGGCAGGATGCGGGCATCTTGCTGTGCTGTGTGCTGCAGACAGGCCGGCCCATCCCACAAACGATCCAGGACAGACTGACAGAGAGACAAGCAAGCATGCAGTGGTAGGCAGACAGCGAGCCAGCCACCAGCTTGGTCTGCGCTGCTTGGCGCAAGTTAGAAGTGCGTGCGCGGAGTTCGCGGCCTTCAATCGGGCCGTACCACGCACGTTTCAGAGCCGCAGCGCCAACAATCTAACCTCGCCCGACCTCGCCTTCCTCACGTTGGCTTCAAGTTGGCTTCACTGTCAAGTCGAGTTGGCTAGGCTGCGATGATGCAGTAACTAACCCTGGCTCGCTGGCTGGCTGGAAATTCAGTCGCGCACACTAGCCCCGTCACGAACGCAGCTGAGTCCAAGTCCTCCTCTTCCTCTTCCTCCTCCTCTTCCTCTTCC
Source organism: Schizochytrium sp. CCTCC M209059 (assembly GCA_000818945.1). Taxonomy (NCBI): domain Eukaryota; class Bigyra; order Thraustochytrida; family Thraustochytriidae; genus Schizochytrium; species Schizochytrium sp. CCTCC M209059. The sequence continues at coordinate 346,810 of KN805403.1, forward strand.
TCCTCCTCCTCCTCCTTCTTCTACTACTACTTCTACTTCATGATGGGAAAGGCGAAGCCAAGTGCAGGATGCAGTGCGCACCCGTGGCCATCCAATTCTTCTTGAACAAGCAGACCGATCGACGGACGCGCTCGAACTGCCTCTTTCCGGCCGGCGACCATGGCATGTGAAGACGAAGATCGATCGCTGCAGCTGCCACTGAAGGCAGCCAAATCCAAACCAAGCTACCTCGTACTACGAACGCACGCACGCAAGCACGCAATGGCAAATGGCAACTGGCTGCAGTGGCCAAGGTGGCAGGCAGCAGCACGAGGCCGGCAACCATCCGCCCCACAGAAAGACGGAGATGGAGGCGGAGGAGGAGAACGACGCACGCACTTCGCACAGTTGTCGACTCCAGGCTCCGGCACCGCTCGCCTCGCCCGCCCGGCGCGAGCCCGGCCGCCGCGGACGCACGGCACGCCGGCCCGGGAAGCAGCGCGAGTGCGAGCGCGAGCGCGAACGCGAGGGGAACGACCGCCGGCCCCAGCCAGGGCGGCAGAGGAACAGGACGAGTGGCCAGGCAGCACGGGCATGGCCGCCTTTCTTTCCCACAACTTGGCAGGTAGCCCTGCCCTGCTGCGTGAAAGACAGGCAGCACGTTTGTTGGTCATGGCCTGCACACCCACGCACGCACGCGCACACCCACCCACCCACGCAAACACCCACGCACGGGACGGACGCATGCACGGACGGGAGGAGCTATAGGCAACTGCGAGCCGGGAGCCAAGATTGCCAGCCCGAGGAGTTCCGTCGGGAGCGGCGACGCGGAGGAAGTGGCGACGGCGACCCGCGTGCGGCAGGGCAGGTAGCTAGCTAGCTAGCTGCGCTGCGGCTGCCTGTTTTCGTTCGCCTTGGGCGCCTACTGGGGGGGGGGGGGGGGATGGGCCGCGACTGCGGTCCCGCTCTTCGCGCCGCTGTGGCAGTGCTAGCTAGCTGCAGCTGCTTCTTTCGTCTTTCTTTCAAGTGCACCGCACGGGCCGACCAACGGTCGCGACGAGGCGGCCTCGACCTCGCGATCTTGCGCGCGAGGATAGTGCGGCGTGCGGGGCGGCTGCGTCGCGCTGCGAGCTGCAGTGGCGGCGGCTGCGGACAATTACGTTGCGTTGGCGGACGATGGGATGGGTGGCTGGTAGCACCGGGGTGGCGGTTATATGCCCCTCGCGAGCGGGGGGTGTGCGCAGTATTATTCTAGGAGCAGTAGCAGAAGGGATCGGTGGATCCTGTGTCCACGAAAGTGGCGTGCGCAAGGCGCTGCTTGTGACCGTCTGTCCGTTCACTCGCCTGTTGTCTGGCCGCGAGCCAGGTCGCTCGATTCCCGCCCCGCGATCCGCCGGATGAGTGATCGAACGGACGGGTGGACGGATAAATGAATGCCTCTCCAGCCCGGCCTTTTTCGACCGCTGCCAGCCAGGATCGGTCGCTGGCGGTACGCTCAATCGCCGCGTGACCAGCGACGAGCGACTGGAGACCCCCCATGGTCATCATCATTTTGAATAGAGACTGACTGAGAGCGAGCGAGGTCGCGCACGAACGATCAATCTTCTTCCCATTAAATAATTGATTGATCGATTGCTTGATTGATTGATTGATTGACCTGGGTCACGCACCGACCTACGGGCTTGCATCGCGCGCCGGCGCGCGAGGTTTCGTCCGGTTCTGTGCTCCGGCGCGTCCTAGACCAAGTCGCTCGCGATTCTTGGATGACACAAGGTGTACACTGATTGTGTCGACCTCGCATCGCCACACACAGCCAGACGGACGAAAATTGAAATGAACCAAGTGAGGCGCGAGACAGAAATGAACCACACGAGGCGCGGGACAGGAAGGTCAAAACGTAAAGCTTCAGAGAGTCAAGACCAGACTTGACGGAACGGGACAGGACAGGACGAGGCAGAAAAGGAGGACAAAAGAGGAGGACGTATCGTCACTTGCACGGAAAAGAGGATTGAAGCACACTTCGTCGCATTTAGTTTGTCTCCCAGCAACATTCATGTCGCAGGCGACAGCATCTGGCGCGCCCGCTGTCTGCCGAGATTAAATTTTACAAGTTGGGAAGAAGCGCGATGACCACCACATGTAACAGACCAAAAAGAAACCGAGCAAACCACTGCAAACAATGACCGTCACCTTTGGGAAGTGAAAGGGTTTTTCGAGCGAGAAATCAATCGTCTCGGCTTTGCTCGACTGATCGTCGCAAAGACAAAATGTTTGCAGCAATACAAATGTCTCGCGTATGCAAAGCTTCTTCCGACCACCCTACCGTCAACCATGATCATCGCGGAGCGGTATACCAACGACTCGTGGAAGACACGACCATAATTTCGTTGACCCTTGCATAACACGCCTCGGCGCACTCATATTTAGGCACGTTGGGTGTATGTGGACGTCCGTGTCGTCGGCAACGGCAGGCTGCTTCACACCTTTAGATCAATGAGAGGCTGCCTCACGCATGCAAAAGTACGTACGTACATTCGTATACGTACGTACGTACGTACGTACGTACAGTAACTCTAGCCGCTACTTCCCTTCTCGATGGCTTCGCGGTGAACGCAGAGTTTGCTGACTGCTGGCTGCTACTACTGGCAGCAGCAGCGGCAGCCGTGCGCGATCTTCCGGAAAATCCTTCTGGACCATGGACGCGCTGAAAGTCTCCTAGTTAATGAAGCGCCGTGACCGCGAAACTGAGCGCAGTTTCCGGAGGACCAACGTGAGTCCGTCTCCGCCAAAGGGGGTGCGGGGACGCGCCGTGGGGAGGTGAAAAATGAACCGCGCCTTGATGCTGGCGATGTAGGGATTCCGTCTGCACAATGCCTCGTTGGTGGACGGGGTTGCGACAATTCTCGAGAAAATCGCGCGGCAGTCCCTCCAGGTCACGTGTTTCTTTCAGTGACGCATTGATCTTGAATGCAGGCTCGACGAGCTTTCATAGCTCTGTCTCCGCTCATTCAACGCTCGCGTGCGCCCTGTAAGTTTTGTGGCGAAAACAATGCAGAGAGCTAAAAGGACGAATCCTAAAAGATGATTGACCAGGCTGTCGAGGCGAATGTGGACGGCGGCTATGTGACACCGATGAAAGAGGTCAACCAGCACGACGCTTGCAAATGGCGCGAGACGCGATAGTAGAGCCTCGTAATGGTGGAGGAGATCCGCGCAAGTTTGCCAAGATTTTCCATTCCAGGAATTAGCTATGGAGAAGTCAAAGCGAGTTATTACGGTAAAGCGCTGTCGAGTGGCAAAGAAAGTCTTGACGAGCGGCACCCCAATGTGGCGAGCATGCTCAACATCATTGCCTGACGCGCAAGGCCACCACGAGGAGATCTTGACATACTTTAAGCAAGTGATGCTCATAAGAAAACTTATGAAAGTAAGTGTTGGCGACCGTCATTCCTCAGTGGCGATCATGGCGAACAACATAAAAGTCACTCGCGGAATGATGCACACGGGCAAGAAACGCTGACTGCGAGAGGCTTTTACGTTTACATATTCGGAGTCAATAGAACCTAGATTGGCCTATACGTGGTAGTACTCTAGTATCCCGGACCATGAGGTGATTACTTGACGATAGGGAAGTCGTGTTCTTTAGAATTTTTTCAAAGTCTTGCCGACTCTAGGCTAGCTTTCGTAGCGTTCGGTTCTGTAGTGGTTCCTTAAATGTTCCATTCATCTTTAAGTTCTGCGACAGTTCCTAAAACGTTCCATCGATCTCTCGACGGTTATCAGCTGGAGAAAATGGTCTTCTGCGAGCAAACTCTTTTACGAGCACGTCCCTTGCGAACAGCGTGTGGACAAGCAAAGCGTGCTTCCACCCGCATTTAGCCGGCAGCATGGACACCAAGCTCCGCGCCCGCGCAGACGAGCTGCAAGGTGCCGTTGAGAGACTCGGCAGCCTTCTCAAGGAGACATCGCAGCACGTGGACCGGGCTGGAGCAGCCTTTTCGTGCGCGGTAGACTTGGCCGCGCTGGCTTCGAGGCTTGCAGAGCAGCAGGGCTGCGTGCGCGCCGAAAAGCAAATGCAAGTACATCAAGAATTGGGTCGATGAATTGCTCTTTTCTTTGACATTCAAGCATCCTGACGACCTCCTTCTTTTTGTCGCCAAGCGAGATGGCTTCTGGCGTTCCTGGCCTCGTGCAACACAACGCGACGCGATGGGAAGACAACTGTAATTTTTTATAAACATCACTATACCCACGAGCGGTTCTCATCTATTCAATCGTTCGTTTCAATTGTTCATACCGAGGTCGCTGGAAAAGCGTCTGCGATAAAGTCAAAGACCGGATCGAGCTTGGCACCACCCTCGAGAACGGAAGCGGAGCAAAACTCAACCTCGCAACCTGCGTCGCTGTCAAATTCGAAGGGCACACCCTCGGTACCGAGAGCAATCTCCATTTCGTCGTCGCCTTCCGTATCAATGGAGTGACGCGTCGTCTTGAGACCATCAATCTCCTTTTCAAGCTTTTTGCGCAGATCTTCGGGCGCAATCGCGCCAGACGCCTCGCACTTGTTGCAGACAATAAGCATGCGTGGCTCGCAACCACTGCGAATAATCTCCACGAAAACGTCATACAGTAAACTGGAAATTTCGCGAATATCCTTGGGCTTGACGGCCGCTGCATCAACGAGAAACACCACGCATCGCGCTTGCACAATCACCTCGGGAAGCTGAGTGCGGAGACGCGCGTGGCCGGGAAAGTCAATTACGCGGCGAGGCGTATCTACGTCGGCACCCGCGAGTGGGAAACGCTTTTCCTGGATCTCCATCGAGGTCACGCATTCTGGACATTTGTCGGCGAGTCTACTCATTTTGGCAAAGTGCCGTGTTAGTTTCTTGATTTCTCGTCTCTTCTTTTGACGTTTTTTCATCGACACTTACAGCTTGTAGAACAGCGAGGTTTTGCCGGAGCCCGAATTGCCCAGCAGCACGACGGCATCGCCTGTACGTTTGCGGCCGCCAGCGGCGCCGCCGCTGCTGTTGCCGCCGGCCACAGCCCACGTGGCGAGCACAATTGCCAAGAGCGTTGCGGCGATTAGGATTGCCAGTGCTGCATCATCCGATACGCCTAGCTGCCGCGCGACCGCCGCCTCGGCGCTTGCGAGCGGCGTCTGCAGCGCGTCAGACACGGCGCCGCGCAGCGTCTCCATGTCGCCTCAAAAGGTTCGCGGCGTTTTCTTTCTTCTCGACTTTGTTCCCTCCTGCTTGACCAGCTCGTGCGCACGGTGCTACGTTCCTCTACTCTCTCTCTCTCTCTCTCTCTCTCTTTCTCTCGAGCGGTCTGCGCTCTCGTCGCACGCGCCCGGCGAGTCTGGACGCGTCCCGTCTTGCTCCGCTATGTGTTCTGCCGCGTGGCACGCTAGGTCTAGGCACAGTCTAGTCACCGCTAGATGCTGTTTGTGCGCGTGCTAGTAACTGGGGCGAGAACAGGTCGCCGCTCTGATTGCAGCGCATACCACCAACGTAACGTTGGCCTTTGCGAAAGCCACTCGTTGAACTTTCTTGGCAGCCGTCGGGAGCTTTGGAATTTTGTAGAAAACCAAGAGCGCACATTGACAAGCTTCAGTTTTTTTCTTTTATAGTGCTATAGACCGTGACGTGGGAGGAGCCAGAGCAAGGCGAGCGGCCATTAAACCATCGAGAAAGACGTCATGTTCTGCCTCGAGGCATGTTCCTTGTCCTCTCACACTTGAAGTACATGATGTACAAAAGAAAAGAAAAGAAAAGAAAAGAAAAGAATGAAAGGTGGGGAAAGCGAGCACACGGGGAAAACAAGGTCATGGGCCGGCAGTGTCGCGCAGAGACTGCTTGCATGCAACGCAAGTGTCATGATCGACGAGCCAGGGGTCGATACAGTCCTTGTGGAAAGCGTGCTTGCAAGGCATTACCTTGAGCTCCTCGTCCTCCTCATACGGATACTGGCAAACCAGACACTTTGTGGTGTCAACGCCTTGCAGGGCGCCTTCGTCGTGCGAGGCAGCCTTAAAGACAACCACGGGCAGAGCCTCCACCAGCGCACGACCGTCAACACGCCAGCGCTCCTGCTTGACGTTGCCAATGCGCTCGCCAAGCTCCACGAGTTCATCGTACGACATATCGTCCGGGTCAAAGTCAGCGCCTCGAGCTGCCTCCTCCATTGCCACCCGGACACGATCCGCCTCGGCTTCCTCCTCGGCCATGAGCCGCAGTGCGAGAGCGACGCTCTCATCCTCTTCTGAAGCGCCAGCCCCAGACGTAGCACCTTCGGCGCCGCCGGTTGTCTCGCTGGCGTTCGCCTGCGCGACGTCGCTTCCCGTACGATGCATATTTCGCATTGCCTCGAGCTGGACTTGGTGAAGACGTTCCAAGAGCTGATCTTCCTCTTCAGCCATGAGCTGGCGCGCCAGACGCTCCGACTCGTCAAGGAGTTCCTGCTCGGTCTTGCCCTCTGTGCTCGCATCATTCACTGTGCTGCTCGTGGACGACCACTGCAAACCACTCTCCACGACGTTGCCCGTGAGGTCGATGGCCGAGACATCATGGCTACTCATGTCGGCGTCGTTATCGACATCGACGACGTCTTCGAAGGCATCGTGCAGATTGACATCGCCGTCGGCATCCTCATCCTGATTGCTCGGGCCCGCTGGAGAAAGTGCTCCGGAAAACGAAAGACGCAGCGAAGCCGACCTTCCCGCAGACGTGGCATGCGCTCGCGGCTGGCGAGGTCGGTCCTGCGTGGTGGCCCACAACAACTCGACGGGGCTTGCCCGAATTTCTCGGCGATGACCCGGTCGCGGGGCATGAACCTGATCATCCGCGCCCTGCAAACCAGAAGAAGCGTCGCGAGAGCGCCGTTGCGGGCGGTGATGGCTCGCGTACGCGTCTTGGCCTGTGCTGCTTGAAGAAGAGGAAGAAGAAGAAGAAGAAGAAGAAGAAGAAGACGTGGCGCCAACAGCGCCACCGCTCGTAGTGAGGTCTTCAGCTGTCAAATCAATCGTCCCGACCGCCGCAGGCGTCTCGCAGCCCGCGGGTGTCGACAAGTGAAAGGGGACATGGCGCGAAAACTGCTCTTGGTGCTCATGGTAGAGCTGATGACGATGATGCCCACCGCGACGCGAGGACGACGACGCGGATCCACGACGTGAAGCGCTCGTGTGCTCCAGTTCTGCCTCCTCCAAGTCGTCAAAGAGCTCGCGCGAGTCGGGCGAGAGGTCTTGCATGGTGGACTGCCACATTTGGTCTCTGCGCACAGAAAGCAGAGACCGTGTTCCGCGGTCCTCATGGCGTGAGTCTTCTTGCGCCTTGACCTCGTCTTCGTCCACCAGCACGCTGGCTGGCGTCTTGAACCTCAAAGAAGCGCGCCGTCTTCGCACGGGCGATCCCGTCGGGTCCTGGCGCTGCATGCTCGCGTGCAGAGAAGAAAACTCCTCAAGCACTCGCTGTTCTCGCGCAATAGTCGCGTGACTCTCTTTGTCCCGCGTCTCGCTCTTGCCTCGTGGCGTCCGCGGCGCTCGGCGTCGTGCCAGTTAGTTTGAGATGTAGCGTGACTCCTTTTCGCAGGCGCTCACACCACCTTGCGGCACTCGTATAACGCGCCGCTGGGGGCCAGAAACCGTCGTGAGCCATTCGGGGTTGCGCAGATCACATGAGGAACTAGAAAGGAACCGCAACATGTTTGCATTCACATCGATTCTCAGTCACCGTCAAACTAGGCCTAGCTCTTTTGCGGCAGCAGCGAGAGCAAAGTCGAAGCGGCGGCGCTGGCAGCCACAGAAGAGGCCGCGGGCCGAGCAGAGGTGGCCAGATAACAGTGGCGAGGGAGATGGCCAAGACGACGTCGGCGCTGCTGCTCGGCAAGCGCGGCCTGGTGGCGGGCGTGACGAATGCGCGGTCGCTGGGCTGGGCCGTGGCCAGAGCGTGGCTTGCTCACGGCGCCGAGGTGACCTTACTCGCCAAGAATAAGAACCTTGCCGATAAGGTTCATGCACTCTGGGACCGAGAGCTCCCAGAAGTGCCCAAGCGAATCATGCAGCATGACCTGGGGTTTGAGGACCATCTCACGTGGGACGATCTACGCTCGACGGTGGACTTTGATCTCCCTTCTAAGCTCGACATGGCGTGCCATGCAGCAGCCTTTGCACCTCGCGAAGCCCTTCACGGACGAGTCGTGGACGTGAAGCGAGATGACTTTGAGTACACCATGGACTCGAGTGTGTACAGTTTTATTGCGCTTGGCCGTCTTCTCGAGCCTATCATGACGCGAGACGCAACAGAGGAAAGCGCAAGTCTCATGACCTTGACATTCGATGGTTCACAGCGCGCAGTGCCTGGATATGGCATCATGGGCCCTGCCAAGGGCGCCCTCGAGAGCACGTGCAGGTATCTCGCGAGTGAACTTGGCCAGGGCAATATTCGCGTCAACGCTATCAGCGCGGGTCCCATTAATACCTTGTCGGCGCGTGGGCTTCGTGGATTTCACGAGCTCCGAGACCACGCCAATGCAAGACGCACGCTTCCGGATCCCATTTCCGCTCAGGATGTCGGCAGCGTCGCAACCTTTTTGGCCAGCGATCTTGCTGCTCATGTCTCTGGTCAAACCATTCACGTGGATAGCGGCATCTCCAGCCAGGCGTTCGGCGCTGCGGACCGTGCCGACTGATGTGCCGAAACCTTGATAGATTTTGCAGTTTGCGTCTTTTATTTATCGCCACCACCACCACCACCACCGTCGATTTCTTTTCCTGAACTGTTTTGGATCAAAGACAGATGAGAGCTCGTCATCGCTTGCTGCTATCACCATTCTCATCTCGTCTGGTCAAGTACTTTTCACTTGGTCTCGCCATTTGGCTCCGACTTGAACAAATTGAACGCAAGCAAAAGTGGGTTTTCGGCCGGGGGTTAGCGACGATTCGATTCGGATAAAAATAGATGTAGAACCATCGTGCACGACTTCTTCTTCGTCTTGTTTGTCACAATGCATGATGCTTACAAGATAAACATCATTGCAATCACCGTCTTTGGGAGCCCTGAGCAGCTTGAAAAAATCTAGACCGGACGCGCGAGTCGTTGCTCACATTTTCTCCCGTTCCTCTCTCGTTCAAACAAAGCAGGTAAACATCACATTACTGCCTGTTGTGTGTGTGTGTGTGTGTGTGTCCATTTAGGCCGATGCGCCTACGCGCACATGCGTGTCACTCCGCGGGAAGCTTTTGCCCCATTCTTTTCTGTCTCTGGTAGTACTACGTGATCCAAGGACCCCATCATGATGACCCCTTAGTATTTCCCTGAGAGTCATTCCTTCCTCCGGCGGGTCGGCCAAAAATCCTTGCTAGCCGATGAGGTGTTGGGGACTATTTCTGTCATTGACCGACGCTGTCCGCTCACCGCGACCCTGCAGCGCCGTGCTCTCCTGCTCAAAGAGCGAGCCGATACGAAGACTTTCAGCAGCGTCCGAGGGGTCCGTGTTCCCACCAGCACCGACAGTCACAGAAACAGTCGCATACAAGACAGCCTGACAAGTCCAGTGACCGGCTACATTCCACATTGTGGCGTCAATTTCCCTGAAAGTCGCAGTTGCTGGTTGTTGCTCTTGTGCCGATATTCGCTACTTTAGCAACCAGCCAGCCAGGCAGCCGGCCGGTCAGCCGCCGTCACACCAGCCACACCAGCCAGCCAGCCAGCTGCAGCAAGTTTTTGGTTTTGAGAGAGAGAGAGAGAAAGAGAGAGAGAGAGAGAGACGAGAGAGAGACCTCGTTCGCCGAAACACCGCGTGAGCTCAAGGTGAGTGTGTGCCGCCTCGCCTCACCGCCGCGGCATCACCCGCTCTTTCTGTTCCGAGACACTTCCCGCGCTCGCTTTCCGTCTCCGACGCCACTGGCCGAAATCCGACAAAAAAAAAGCGAGAGGCTGAACAACAGCTTGAAGCGCCACCTCCTCCGCGCCAGTTCGGTCGTCCGCAGCCGCTCTTGCTGCGCTTGCCGTCCGTGTAGCGGGAGTAGTCACGGCAGGCCGCTGCAGACAGGTCGTGGTTTCGTGGTGCGTTCTTTCTCCCTTCGGCTTCTCCATATTTTCCATTGCGGCAGTCAATTTCCAATTGCTTTCCCAGAGGCAGGCAGCGAGGTGGAGGGAGCATCGAGGACTTGACAGAGCAAGCGAAGAGGCTTGGGGCAAGGAAGAGCAGAACAGACGAGAGCAAAGCAGAGCAGTCCAGCATCGCGAGGTCGGCCTCTTCCCCGATCGCGGCCAAGCGTGCCGTGCAAGCGGCGGCGGCGGGGCGGCGAACCGGGTCAGTGTCGTGTCGGTGGCGCGTGAAGTCTGTCCGCGCAGCTGCGACGCGCGGAGCTGCGACGCGCAGACGCAGTCGTCAAAGAACGAGCATATAAACAAACAATCAAGCAGACGAACAAGAAAACAACAAATAAAAAAGACCTTCTCTCGCGTCTTGCGACGATGGCGCCTTTGCGCAGCCTTGCGACGGCCGTGGCCGTCGCGACCATGGTGCAGTCCACAATGGGTATCTCGTCAAGAAGCCAGAACATGATTGACGATGTCCTTTTCAAGCAGGCGGTTCTTGCAGGCGATATCGACGTTGCGAGAAGCTCCGAAACGTACGAATGGCGAAGGTCGCACGAGAACGTCACGCCACCGGATACCCTCGACGGCAAAGAGGTCTCGGTGTCTGACGAGGAAGCGCAGGCTGCCGTGGGCACGAAACCCAACATTTTGGTTTTTCTGTGGGATGACCTCGGCCTCGCAGACGCGGGATTTGCGCCGCAGGCGCGAGAAGAGACGCAGGAATCGATGCCGTTCTTGACGCAGCTCGCCGAAGAGGAGGGCATCATTCTGACGCGTCACTACGCCTCGTGGCACTGTTCGCCGTCGCGACGCTCGTTTCTCACGGGCCGGGAGCCAACGCATGTGGGCGGCGACGAACTCACGGACTTTGAAGACGACGACATGGACATGCGCATGACGTGGATTTCGGAAAAGCTCACAGACGCTGGATATTACTCTCTCTTTTACGGCAAGGGCCACATTGGGGCGCGGTCGATCCGCATGCTGCCAAGGCATCGCGGCTTTCACGAACACATGGGCTTTCTCGGTGGAAGTCAAACGTATTTTGGCTCGGGAGGTCGGTGGAAGAACCTGGAAGTGGACACGGACTCAACGTACAGCGCTCTGTACTGGGGTAACAGCATGGTGTCAAATATCAAAGACGAGCTGGCCAAATCGAGTCCGCGACCGATCTTTCTGTTCTATGCCCTGCAAGCCCCGCACACGCCTCTCAAGTCAATCCCCTCAAACAGCCGGTACTCGAACTCGTATGGGAGCACCAAGTACTATAACGAGTACCAGGATGCAAATGTGGAGAACTTTGACCTGTTGCAGTGGAACGTGTACGCCGCAGACGTGGAGATCGAGCGCGTGGTGAGCTTATTTCAGGACGATGAGGCCGTGTGGAACAACACGCTGGTGGTGTTTGTCAGCGACAATGGCGGCACAAGCAACAAGGCGCCGGGCAACAACTACCCCTTAAGGGGAGAAAAGGGCACCGCGTTCGAGGGAGGTTTCCGGACGGCAACCTTTGTAAGCGGCGGTATCATTCCTGCATCGCAGCGCGGGTCGTTCAACAACAAGATTTATCACATTTCCGACTGGTACCGGACGTTTTGCAATTTGGCGGGTGTTTCGGGCGACGATGATCCGCCGATGGGGCCTGCTTTTCCTGATTTGACCCTCGACGACGTCCCTGACGCGCAGTACCCGAATGTCTCGGATCCAACGAACTCGAGCAGGCAGGTGGACGCCTATGGCATGCTGAGTTATCCGCCCGTGGACAGCAAGGACATGTGGCCGTCGCTGATGCAGCCGACGGAATATGCGCGTGACGCTGTGCACCCGGTGCTGGTGCTGAGTCGAGAAGCAGTCCTCATGGGCGACATGAAACTGATCTTGGCGCAGCCCTGCTCCATGGGTATCAAGAGTGATATCGAATGCAAGGACGATGTCCACTTTGGTTGGGTCGACCGCGACAATATCTTTTCCGATGACGATGGTCTTGACTGTCTGCAATTCTTTGACAACCGCGATGTGGAAGCTTTTATGGACGGTGCCTTTCGCTTCCGGCCGTGCCTCTTTAACGTGACGGCCGACTATCGCGAAAAGAGTCCCATTGATGACGTGGAGACGCAGACCAAGCTGTGGGCGGCCCTCAACGAGACGCTCTTGTACCAGTACACGATTCGCTTGCCGATCAAGGGCAAGTTTGGTATGACGCCCTTTTACTGCAGCGGGCCTTGCTTTGAATACGACTATGCGCTCACGTACTATGGTCTGAACCCGTCGAACTCGAAGCAATCTAGTTACATGGTGCCGCAATGTGGCGTGTATCAGACGGACGCGGTTGGCCACGACTTTTGTCCCACAGGCGGCCCGGGCAACCTGCCGCTCGCCGATGGATCTCGCTTGTGACGTCCGCCGCGAGTTTCCCCTTAGCCCCACGTTGTTCATAAGCTACCGAAGCTCGTTTTTCTGTTCTTGATGGTCCTCTTTTGATGGCTGATGGCCGCCGTGGCTGGCTGCCTGCAGCCAGCTGGCGCTCGTAGGCTACGTACATATTTCATTTGTCATGTTTTGAAAAGTGGCCAGCACGTTCCTTTGGGCCGGCTCGCTGCCTCCGATTGCTGTCCACCAACGGCATTCCATCGTTCGTGGCGGACCCCATCATCGCCTTCCCGATAGATGACGGCGTTGCCGGCCAGCATCATCCTCGCACAGATAGACCCTGCCCGCCTGATGCGATGACCGCGGCACGTTCCGCGGCCACCCACTCCAACGTGCGCTCTTCCTTCCTTCCTCTCCCTCGCGTCCTCCCTCCCCCGACCGGCTGGCCGCTCGGCCGGTCTCCCCACGCGAGCGGTGCCGCGCTGGGCCGGTGGCGCCGGCCGGACTCCGCCGCGGCGTGCACGCCGGCTTTTGCCCGGTGGCATCCCCTCCCTCCCTCCCTCCCTCCCTCCTATCGCGAGTCGGGCGCCTCGTAGGGCGGGGTCCCTCCCTCCCTCGCAGCACGTGTTTGTTGCAGTAACCAGCAGCAGCAGCAGCTGAGCGCGACTCGGGCCCGGACGCGGAGGGGCCGAGAGAGTTGCGCAGAACCGGAGCTCGCGCGGAGGCGGCGGCAGCAGCGAAGGCGGAGGCGGAGGCGCGGCGGCGCGCGCGAGAGAGGAAGAGGGAGAGAGGGTTCTTCGCGGAGCGAGCATGGGCGGCGGGCCGGATGGGCCCGAGGAGGGCGGCGAGCGCGGCGCGGCGGCAGCAAACGCGCAACCCCCGGCGTACGCAGAGGCCGTCGCGCTTGGAGGCATGGTGTTCGAGGCGCCGGAAGGACAGCAGGCGCGGCGAGGAGCAGAAGCACAGCGCGAGCAGCAGCAGCCGCCGAGGCAGCGTTTCCAGGGCGAGGCCGTCGTGGAGGAACAACTGCAGCAGCTCCGAAGCGAGGAACTGCCCCTGACCATGGTGGAGGCTTCGGACGTGGCGCGGCAGGCCGCGGATGCAGAGAGCTGCGGCCTTGCAGAGGTTGCGCGCGACCGGTACGAAGAAGCAGCAGGCGCCCTGCGCAATCTGGCCCGGGTCACTCGGGATCCAAACGAGCGAGCCGCGCTTGAAATGCAGGCCAGCGAGTACGAGGACCACAGCCGTGCGATTGGAAAGAACCAGAACCAGACACTGGCCGTCCAAGGAGTTCCTGCCCCTGTCGCGGGCCGCTCGAACGACGTGGTCGATAGATTCACGCATCGCGAGATCAAGTCGGGCGCCCAGCTCATGGGCACCGGTATGGGCGCCGGCGTTGGCGCGTTCCTGGGCATGCCCATTCTGGGCGGGGCTGCAGGCTTTTTTGCAGCGAACCACTTTGTGGACAAGGAGGACGAACATGGTGCGCGGACGCGCGAACTTGGTCTCTTGGGTGCACGCGTGATGAGTTCGGCGCGCTCGTGGAACGATCAGTATAAGTGGACGGATCGTGCCAAGGAGTCTGCGAGCGGACTTTGGTCGTCGACCAAGGAACTGAATGAAAAGCACGACTTGACGGGCAAGGCGGAACGCGCTGCGACGCAGGCTGGCAATGCTGTGCTGGAATTTAATCGCGAGCACCGCGTCACGGAGCGCGTGACGAGCTTCGCCTCGGAGAAGATTGGCCAATTGGTGGATGGCGGTGAGCACAACGAAAAGGCTGTAGCCAAGGTGAATCCGGCCGAGGACCGCAAGTAAGGAAGTGATTACTTTTGCAACAATAATAATCAGAAGAAGAACTAGACAAATGAGGCGGAACATTCACATATATATATATATGAATAGGGAAGGCTAATTGAAACCACAAAGCGATCATTCAATGTACTACGTATGAAGTTTGGAAAAAAGGAAGCGTCGCTGCCTTGCTTCTCTGGTGTTTTGCCATTTATATCCTCACAAAGAGAAACCGGCTTTGTTTGCCATGGTAAAAGAAGAGTTCAGTCTGCGACGTGAGTCCCTCCCCTCGTCGCCGCTAGACGCTTGCTTGCTTGCTTGTTTGCTTGCTTGGGCTCGCCGTCCACGTCGCCAGACTTTCCTTCCCAATCCACATGCGCTCAAGCTCGAAAGTGCTCGCTCATAAAATTTTTATAATAAAAATGTAGGCCTATCCGGGGATGAGCTCGTAAGCGATCGCGAATGGAAAGTACGTGGGCCTAACTTTCTCAAGAGCTTCGTCTACATTTCTGTTTCCATCTATTGGCAAGGCAAATATGAAGATTGATCACTGCTTTTTGTTAAGCGTCAAGACTTGAGGTTCAAAAGGCTGCCTGATAGACTGATGTCGATCGATTACCGAGTCAAGGACATGAGTTGTAAAAGTGTTTTCAACGTTCGCGCAGAAAACTGCCTCCCCCTCCGCCTGCATGCCGCTGACCATGGTGATCATGTTATAAAAATCTTTTAATTTTCTATTCCTTTCTTATCAATTCTTGTCTTCATGTCATCACTATTCAGGCCGCATTGTCCTCGACCTGGTTGGCCGGGTTCTCGGGCGACTTTTGCCAAAGCTTCCACACGTGATCCTTGAGCTGGCTGCGCTTGAGACCTGGATTCTCGGCGCGAAGACGCGCAATCTCTCGCTCTTCATAGGCCGAAAAGAGAGCCTTGCGGTTGGGGCCCTTGTGACCGTGTGCTTGCGCAGCGGCAGGCGCGCCGGGTGGCGCGCTCGCGATGGCGTGGTGCTTGTCTTCGCTGCTGCTACCGCCGCCAAGACCCGAGGCCTCGAAAGCGGCGAGGGCGGCGTCAATGCCCGAAGCGCTGATATGGCCCTGAGCAGCCTCCTCGGCACGTTCGCGATTAAGATTGGGCTGAAGCTCCAACATGGGCTCGACGTTGGCGGGCGCTGCCTTGGCAGAACTCGTGTTGGCGGCCGATCCTGATGCCTGGGCGGCCTTGCGCGCGGCCTTTTCCTTGGCCTCCTTCTTTTCACCTTCGAGAAAGGCGTCAAGGAGGCTGGTATCGTTCTTGGACTTCTTCTTGGACGCCTTGCGAGCCTTGCCGGCGGGGACGCGCATCTTTGCCAGACCGGCCTCGTCCGCGGCGAGAGCCTCCTTCTTGGCCTGCGCGGCCGCGAGCTTGGCCTTTTCCTTTTCCTCGGCCTCGCGCTGCCGCTGCTCGGCGCGAGAGTTGGTGCCGTCCTCCCATTGCTTGGCTACGCGCACCTCCTTGGCCTTTTGCGCCTGCTGCTCCTTGGCCTTTTGCGCCGCCAGCTTTTGCGCCTTGGCCTTGGCCCCGGGCCCGCGCGGGCCCTCATCGTCGCCGCCCTTCTTGCGCGCCATCTTGCCTGCCGTGCCCTCGGGCTCGCTGCTTTGCGCGACTGCCATTTTCTCGCTTCAAGTTGTGTCTGTCTCCTTTTTTACCCTCGTGTACGCGCACCAAGGGGGGAAGGCGGGGGGGGGGGGGTTGTCGCTTGTTTTCGGATGGATTCCCGCGTGCTTGCTCTTGCCTCTCCGCGCTCGCGCTCTTTGCTAGATACGGGCTCGCTCGAGAAGGGCCAGAGCTCGCTGAGCAGCGGCGCGCCCGCCATCAGGCCGGCTTTTGCGACCAGAGCAACTATGGTGATTATGAAGCGGCTTCTTGCATTTGTTTTTTCGGCTTTTCCCCCCCCTGATTGATGAGACGATAGGCCTGACTAGGCCTAGGCTAGCTCTTTTTCTTTCCTTCTGTTAAAAGGCTGCGTTTGGCTCTTTCTTTCGCAGGCTTAGGCACTGGGCCTGTAGAGCGGGGAGTCGGGGCGCACGGTGGTTGATTGGCTCTTTCCGGTCAATCAGAGTTGGCTCTTTTCGTCAAGGTAAAAAAAAGAATGCATGAGCCAGCAAGAACATCGATCAATGATTCATCTATTGTGTGATGGTGGCTTGTGGGCATCAAGAAGGCGAACACAAGCGTGCGCATTCTCGATGCAAAGACCAGCGTCCGAAAGGACAAGTGTGGCATGGCATGTGGGTTCCTCGGCCTCGACTGCGGCCCGAAGAGAATAGTGTGGAATGTGGCGCTCTTGGCCTCGCCACACGAAATGATGATCGGTCGTGCCCCCGGAGTGGTCATGGCCACTGAAAATAGCAGCAACCTCCGCATCCGTGCTCTCAAGCACAGAGAGAATAGCGTGATAGTTCCAGGGAAGACACGTGTAGCGATATGCAGCCTGTTGCGCGAGCGGGTGAAGCGGAGTATGCACGAAAACAAGGACGCGTTGGCCAGCGTCGTGAGCCTCTGCGAGCTGGGCGCGCAGCCATTTCAGCTGGGCGTCGCCCACGGCGCCATTGTAAGGCACAAATCGTTTCATGGCCCCTTCGAGTCCCGTCTGAAAGTCAACTCCTGGCTTTCTCCAATCGTTCGGATTAGATGCAGATAGCATGGCCTCGGCCTCCTGTGTGGCATCGGGGCCAATGACCGTCAACTCGTAAGAGTCGAGTATGATACCGCGCCAGCCAGAACACGGCTCAAAGCTGTAATATGCGTCTCGTTCAGTCGTCGCAAACACGGCTCCCAGCTCGGCCTTGGTCAGATTGTACAGGTCGTGATTGCCAATAATGTGATGCACGTCGGAAAAGCCTTTAAACTCTTCAAGGACGCGCTGGAAAGCCGCCTTTTTGTCCTTGCTTGCCGCGTTCTTGCCGTCAATGAGATCCCCGAGCTGCACGACCGTCTGTACGCCCTGCGCGTGCCAGTCCGCAGCTGCCCGCGCCAAGACTTGTTGCGCGTTTCTGTATTGCCTGTGCGCGAGTCCGGAGAAATCGGTGCCATCGTCCACGTCCGCGTACTGGATTTAACGCAGCAGTCTTGGTCAGCCCGCCACCCGAGCGGCCTCGCGCTCTCCGTTCAACCAAAGGCTCGCTCTTTCACACGCGCGTGAGAGAGAGAGGAGAGCTCGCGCGCTCGACTCGACCCTCTTTGCGTCAACTCACTTGGACGTCGGCGATAAGACCCAGCCGGAAGCCTGCGACGGCGCCAGGAGAGCAAGATGACGACGACGACGACGACGACGGCGACGACCTCGCTCTTCCCTTGGCTTTCTCTGCGCAAAGGCTTGCCATCGTGGCCGCGCGGCGTCGCATGCGCCGCGCCGACTCGCAAGCAGGATCTGCTCTGTGTCGGCCCCTTTTTCATTGCCAGAGCGTCAACCGAGCGAGATCCTTGATCATCGAGGAGGATCCAACCAGCACACACCCCTTGCAAAGGTGTGTGTTCATGTAGGGGTCCTCGTGGGGATGCTCGTAGCCGTTGGCTGTTCTCGGTGCCTTCCACCCGTCCCGAACGTCCTCTGCTCGAGCCAAGCCGAGCAATGAGTCGCGTCCTCCCCAGGCTCGTCCGTGCGATGACAACAACAATGGAGTCAGCCGTGCTGCATGCTGGCCGGCCGGCCGGCCGACCGACCACGCGCGCAAGCCATGCCAGCCGGCAAAAGTTGCGTTGCTTGTGGGACTCGCGGGTGAATAACAGCTCGAGCTCGGAGTGCGTGAGTGCGTGAGTGAGTGAGTGAGTGAGAGGGTGGGCCGGTTTCGCTCTGCAGAGGACACCCGCGCGACGTCCAGGCGGGGATGCAGGCGTGCAAAGCAAGCGAGCAAGCAAAGCAAGCAAGCAAGCAAGCAAGCAAGCAAGCAAGCAAACAAGCAGTGCTCAGCTGCAGACGGCCAAGTGGATGACCGGCCAGCGGAGTGGGATGCGCTATTTGTGAAGGTTTTTGCTCAGCTGTTGTCGCGTGCGAACAAAGCAGGAGGGGCTGCGACGGCAAAGCTCGAGCCGACGAAGCAGCCAGGCGGGCCAGGGAGCACGCGGGCGTGCGCGGCGAGGCGGAAATGATCACGCTCGTGGACAATGAACGCGCGGGCGGCATGTGGCTGCAACTTGGCCAGGATGTCGGCGCCAGCGGTGCCAGTAGCGCACGCTTTCTAGGCAAACTCGGGCTGCACACCCTCTTTGTGGCCACCGTGGTGATCCTCGCGCTCGCCTCTGACGGCGCGCAGGTCCCCTGGGCCGTCATGTATAGTCCACTTCTGGCCGTGCTCGGGCTCACGCTCACGTGGTTTGTCGTGGACCTCGTTTGCAGAGCACCGCACCTCGAGGAACGCGCCCTCTTTACTCTTTCTTTTGCGGTCTTTGTTCTCATCATCGGCACGACCTCGGGCGCTATGGCGGCTCTCGTGGCTCGTGGCGTTCGCATCGTAGAATACGACAGCGTACTCGCCGACATTCCGAGCATGGACCTCACCTCGGGGTCGCTCATGCGGCAGTGGTCCGGCGCCAAACTCGGCGCCGATGACACGAGCGCCTTTGTCCAACTCGCCGAGGGCGATCCCTTTGCGGTCACGAACACCAACATGAAGACCTGGATTGGGCTCAACATTAGTCGCGCGGCCATTCAGCCCGTGTACAATGTGTCGCGAGTTAATGAACGCTGCTTTGCGGAGCGCTCCGATGGCGTCTCCCGGCTGTGCGCCTTGGACGAGGCTTCGGAAAATATAATTGAGAGCAATGGATCCGCAACGGCCCAGTTCTGCTCCATTGCAGACCTTATTGACGCGCCCTTTGAGCAGACGTGCCGGTCTGTAACCGATGCACGCTGTTCGCTCTATGTACGCCCCCCGACCTTTTATGATTCGAGCGAAGATCGAGCACTTGCGAGTCGAATTGACAGCGGCATCCAAGACCTTGGCGAGGGCGCTCTCTGCTCCAACACGTGCCGCTACAATGGTGACAGAGAATGTGACGACAGCGGACCGCGCGCCTTGTACAGCGTGTGTTCGTTTGGCACAGATTGCCAAGACTGCGGCACGCGAACGTGGCACATGCAAGGTTTTGCCAAGAGCATTTATTTCCCCACATGCGGCTACTTTGAGGACTCCGACGCATCCACGGGCATCACGAGCGGATTTCCTCAGCGGTACACGGCTCCCTGGGCCTATGGTCAGCGGGCTGTATGTCAGCAGCCCTGCGCGGCAAGCCAGCTTGCCGCGCTCGAAGAAGCTTGCGATCTCGACTCTTCGACGCGATGCCAAGCCTCGACAAAGAACGGAGCCGAATTTCTCGCCTATGCCACTTATCGAGAGGACGCTGCTGACAATATGACGTGGTGCTGCGACGCCACGTCGTCCGAGGAAACCGAGACTGAGACCTTTGCGATTGTCGAGGCTCTTCGCGTAGAGAAAACGAGAGCCTTGATCTCGGTCCAAGACTGTTTCCAGGCCTGTCTTGTACAGTATTATTACGACCAAGGTGCGTGCAGCCTCGTTCAGTTCGACGCCGAGTCGGGGCGTTGCGAGCGCGTTGATCCGCGTGGCACGAAACTTTGCAAAAGAACCTTTTCCGGCGACCTCGACTGCAGCGCGTCGCTTGCGCTTGTACAAGCGCCCAAAACAAGCAGCACCAGCAGCGCCAGCGCTAGCACCAGGAGTGGCAGCGCTCTTGAGAATCAGCATTCCTTTCCCGTGGGCGCCCCGCTCTCGGCAGAGGTATCTCTGAGCACGGCAAACGTAGAGGATCCGTGGAATCGGCTCCAGGTGGCCCCTTTGCCAGGCGTTTGGACGCACGCCAATGCAACCTGGACAATGCACGTCATGCTGACGCAAGGCTTTGCCGGGGACACGCCTCCGTCAATTGCATTGAACATGGACATGCAAGTCGTGCTCGCCCCATTTCTTTGCATCCCTCTTGTACTTGCGCTGCTTGCAATCTGCGTCTGCTGCACGCCAATCAACTGTCTTCCTGATGTTCGAATCACGGATGAGGATGTGTGCGCCTGGGATTATGTGTGCTTTAAAGGTCCAGCCTATGTGCACGCGCAAGCCCACAACTTTCGACTGCTGACAATGGCGCTCATTCTCAGCCTCAGCGCCGTCTACTTGCTTTTTCGCAAACTCGTCTTTGGCCGCGCCGACCCGACTGCGCCCTCGTGGTCCGCCGTCTTCGTGCCCTTTTGGATTGTGAGCGCGCTCGTGCTGGCAAGCTTTGCATCTTTGCTTGTCACCGCTCGACTCGTCTTGGCCAGCTCGTGTGGCTCGTATACGCAGCGCGCGCGCCTCGGGCTTCACAGCAATAGCTATCAGGCCTCGTCTTCACGAGGGCGATTCTTGCTCTGCGCGTTTTGGATCAGCCTCGTGCTCCTGGTGCCAGCAGTCCTCTCGCTCATTCTGCTGAGCGTGCATCTTGAGCAGAACGCACGACTCGAGTCATCGAGCGAGGACCGTTCGGATTTTGTGCTGCGTGTTGACGCCTTTAGCACAACGATTCCTTTTCAACTCGGTCTTTTAATCAACATGGCTGGCTTTTTCGTGTACAGTCTTACAGCCTTGTGCATTCGACTGTACGAATGGAAAATGACCCGTCTTGAAGCCCTTGAGCTCAGCGTTCGAGCCAAGCTACGTCTTGACCGCGCCAAGCAAATTGCGCATCTCAAGGATCGCTTTTTGGAGCCGCAGAGAACAAGTCAAGAGCTGATCGAGATTCTTCAGCTTTTTGTCTTTCGTGGTCGCGACTGCGCCGTCTCGCACGAGGAGGTTCGTAATTTGGGTCACGCCAAGCTCGCGCTTCTCGAAGCATCTGGTCAAGACCTTGCGCAAACGTGGACTCCAGAGGTAGCTCGCGAGTACGGCGAGCTTCTCCGATTCTTGCTCTCGTCTGCTTCAGATTGGCCAGAGCAGACTTGTGGCGATAGCGCGGACAGAACCTCAACTTCATCGAAGCGACTTTGCTTGCGCGATCTTGGATTTTCACCCGTCACGGGCTGGGCGGCTCTCGTTCTGCGTCCAGCAAGCATTCAGCGACGCATGCTTGCTCATCTTGAGGACCAGGCCGCCGTTGCGACTGAAAACTCGCAAGGATTTCTCAAATTCCTTTCCACAAAGCGGCGCGTTGCCAATGCGTTTTCTGCTCGCTTGGACGCCAACGAGCAACCAAACGAAGATCAGCTTTTAGGGATTGATTCTGCATCGTCATCAGGGCACATCGACGATGATGCCGAGGAGGAGAGGGAAGAGGAGAGTATTCATGTTCAGCTCGCAGTCGTGTAGACTATTCACCACTTCTTCCCCAAAACTTTGTAATATTGACATTCCCTTTTCACCATGGATCTTTGTGGTTGTCGTTGTTGTTGTTGATCGAGGCTGCGTCTTGTACGCATAAGCCAGGCTTGAGCAATAGGTTGCTCTTTCCTCGGAGCTATGAGCGTTTTCTCGACGCACCCATCATTACGCAGTCAGCAAGCATGCGATGCCGCACGCACAAATGGATCTCATGAGAGTTGCGCTGGTCAATTCACGCCGTAATACCCACTTTCGGGCATCTGCCACGGGATCAGCGCACGTCAATGTATCAGGCTCGTGCTCAGAGATGAGATTCATCTTAGCCCAAAGTTCTTGAAAACTTTGAGATCTGGGCACACGCAACCGCTTTGTTCGCCTATCTGCTTGGCAATACAGGTCGTGCGTATTGTGCACCTTCCATTGTATCGCGTGGTCAAATTCGCGTGGTTCTTAGTTCACAGGCTATGGTCTCGCAGTCGTCATGTCCTTCTTTGCGCTGGCAATGAACGCAGATACCAGGACTTCCCATAATGCACGACTCATGGAGACCGGGAGCACGCTGCTCGGCTCGTACGCTGTCTCCACCCTCGCCGGGGCACTGGCGCATCAGTTCCTGCCCGGTAAACTCCACACCTCGCTCTTTCGCCATGTTTGGAAAATCTGCGTCGGCGCGGTAGGCGCAGTAGGTGGCATCATGGGCGCTACCGCCTCGGCGATTGCCCGACTCCCGACCAACGAGACGAGCCTGCCTCGTTTCGTGTCCTTGCAGTCCCCGACTTTTGCTGAACACTGTGGTCTGTTTTTTTCCTCATTGTCATCTTCACGAATCGATTCTCCATGGCACAGCCTGCATGCGACATTTTTCTCACCGGTGTTACGCAGACGATCCCAACAATGTACCTCGTCCTCGTGCTCTTTTCGCGTCGATCCTGGGCCAACGTGCACGTTGACGCGGTTGGCTTGGCCATTCTCGTCTACGGCGCCCTCGCCAACATCGCTCTTCTTCCTGCCTATGATGTTCTCAACTTTGCGAACCTTCCCCTTGGGGTCACGAATGCCCTCATGCATGCGTGGCTCTGCGCTCGCAGGGTTTCGGCTTGTGGCGCTTCGTCAAGGGTGCGTCCGCACCGCAATGAAGCAAGTCAAAGAGCCAAAGGCAATTGGGCCTGGATCGTCGCAAACAAGCTTACACGACATTGTTAAATTCGACACGCGCGGAAGCAAAGCAATGCAGCGTTTGCTAAGAACTCTCACGCTCGTGCGCGCTGTGGACAAATTCCTCAACGACCCCAATTCGCCCGGCAATCAAGTGTCCGAGGAGGACTTTGATTTCTCTTCACCGGACGCGTGGCAGCGCTTGCAAGACACCCAACCTTACCTGTTTTGCACAGAGGAAATTGCGTTTGCAGCAATGAACATGAACGTCGACCAGATCATATTCACGTAGAACTACCAATGCCTTGAAATCCTCGTCTCAGCGGTGCTATTCAAGGTGAGCTCAAACCCGAACCAATGGGCCGAAACAAGTGACGGCATGCGGGAGACCATGACCGGGAGTTTCAAGATGATGAACGACCTCAACAAAGAACTGTCCAACACGCAGAGAACACAATGCTTCGTGTAAAATGAACTAATAAATTATTAGTTTTTAACTATAAAACGTATACGTTACGCATGCACACCGACAGACTGGCGGATGGATGGATGAATGGATGGGTAGGCTTTCTCCCTATGTGGAGTAGTGTTGAAGTTACGGCGTGAAACGGAGCGAGGGGAGCCAAAGCAAGTAAGAGCCTAGGCTCAATACTTTTGCAATGCAAGCGATCGCAACTTCTCCTTATCGTCGTCGGGGAACTCGCAGAAATCATTCAAAAGCCGGAGCGCTCGGTCTATATACGCCAACATCTGCTTGTCTAAGTTTTACAGCCTGAGCTCGGCAGGACAGCAAAACGCAAGTCCGGTAAAAATTTAACAAAAAAAGCAAGAAAAACGTTCAACACCGGGACTTCGCGTGCAGTCCCCTATCACACTACTAACCCGGCCCTACGTGACTTTTCTGCTCAGTGCGAATGAGATGAGGAGTTGCCCACGTGGTATGATCGAATGTGAAGCGAAAAGTGATTTTAGGCATTATATAGCTGCGCTGAGTAAGACGATGTTCGCCGCGATTCTGGGAAGAGAAGACGAAGGCGTAGGTACTTCTCGCCGACCGCTGCAAACGACAATGGAGCGCGAAATCTGGGTGGACGATGCCGCCGCGGCGGTCGCAGAGATGGAAGGCGGTGGTACAAAGATTGGGCAAGTCGCAGTGAGAGCGCAGTCGCGGAACTGCCACGCCGACTGACAATTCGTGCGCATGCGCAGAATAAGCTGGCATAGAGACTTTGGAGATGACGCCGCTGAAACGCTTGCCGAAGCCTTGAAGGTGAACACAAGTACCCACACACTCTCGTATGTTGCAGCGACCGCAGCCAAAACACGAACCGTTCACGTTTACTCACAAACGTAAGCCATGAACACAAACAGTGTTTCGTACAATTCTGTGGGTGACAAAGGAGCTGAAGCGCTTGCAAGAGCTCTGCAGCAAAACTGTTCTCTTCGGTGGCTCAAGTAGGTCGAGCTGTCTTCGCACGCGCAAATTTTTCACGACTGACCTACTTTCTATTCTCCGCCAAGTCTTCGAAGCAACAATATTGGCGACGAAGGTGCCTCTGCGTTCGCAAACGTATTGGAACATGACAATACTTGTCTGCAGACGCTCTAGTAAGTAAATGGTGTCCATTTTTTATTGTAATCACGTCCAACTTACCCTTTTGACCAAACGATGAGTCCAGTCTCGATTACAATAGGATCACCAACGAAGCAATCTTGCTGCGCGTCAAGTCATTTTTGCAGCGTAACGGGTGTGAAAAAAAAGCATCAAGTAATGGCCTGAATTGACCCAAAACTAATCATATGACTCTGCAAAATACAAGTGACATTTGATGTACACAATGTTACCCTCGTAACACATTTTTGGGGGGACATGGAAATGACGTGAGCAGACACAGCAGCGCCACAGAAGTGGCGAAGTCAACTTCGCACCCATGGGAAGTCTCTTGTAGACTTGCTGTGCCAACGATCATCAAATCTCAATAGCCACTAGTTCGTGCGACATTAAGGCAATACTATACATCGCTCAGGCGATCATCAATTCTCAATCGCCACTAGTTCATGCGGCAATGAGGCAAGACTATACATCGCTCAGAGCACGAACGAGCACGGCCAAGGATTTATGATCATCGAGCTCTTCACCACCACATCCTCGAGACGACGTTTGAGGTGGGGGAAACATCGATCTTCACCGCCAGACAAATTCATCTTAGAAGAAGCGAAACTTTCCAGGCATTCCTAGCGTACTTTGGCAATCTATTTGATTTCAAACCAAAATCATTCCGCTCAGGCGCGCGCGTGATCGTTGGTGTACAAGTCAGCATTGTCACCGATTTCATACTATAGCA
>KN805404.1:0-55099 GCA_000818945.1 Schizochytrium sp. CCTCC M209059
AGGAGGAGGAGGAGGAGGAGGAGGAGGAGGAGGTGGAAAGCCCGGTTCGCGGATGCTCTTACTGTCGGGGATTGGTTGATCTGGCTGCGTACGAACAGGAGGGAAAGCTGGGCCTCGCAGCAAGGGCTGGGTTGTGTACTACACGCTCGCTCTCCAGCCGAAGGACAGAAAGAAGGCCGGCCTCGCCCTTCCGACGCTTGGGCTGGCTGGCTGGCTGGGCGGGCGAGCGGGCAGCACGAGGCGGCGGCGGCGGCGACCTGCGCTGCAGTGCTCAGCCCAGGCGGCACCCGGGTCGGACGCAGGCAAGGAAGGAGGAGAAGGAGGGGAAGGAAAAAGATCCGTTTGAATGGCCTTGCAGCGGCCAAGGCCGACTTGAAGTGCCGCGCGAGCAGCCAAAAAGTGGCCATCGAGACGAGGGAAGTCCGTCCAACCAAGTCGGCGTGCGATTAAGCTGTCATTGACTCGAGCTGCAAGAACAAGCGTGTTTGTATTGATAAGCTTTGGTCCCCCTTTTGCTTTGGGGGGTTGCGGCGCCCGGTGCGGCGTCGTGAGTAGAGCAAACGCAGAGAGACGCCCACGGCAGTCGTCCGTCTGGCGAGCGGCGGGGCGCCCTTTGGTCGCGGGGAAAGGGAAACAGAGCAAAGCGTAGACGAGGATGAAGCAGAGAGAGAGCCAAGTCTGAAGATCTCGTCTCATACGCCAAAGGCGCACGAGCAAGAGCAGATGGCGGCCAAAGCGGCCCCTCACGGAGAGCTCGACAGGCTCGACTTTGAGAAAATCACCTTGTCGCAGGCAGCGACACTCGTACGGAGCACGTACCACACAGACAAGCGCAGAGAGGTCTTACAAAAGATCCCTGCGCGTCTCATCAACCATCGCAGCGTGCACCTCTTCATGTCGCCCGAAACCAAAATGCAGCTGCGCGAGATCTTCGATCATATTGATGCAGACAAAAGCAATTCTGTCGACTTTGAGGAGATCCGTGATGGTCTTCTCGCCATGCAGGCTGGCATCTCAGACGATGAGGTTCGTGAGCTCGTGTCGAGCGCTAATGGCAGCGGCAGCATCAACTTTCAAGGCTTCGCCGCGCTCATGTTCCATGTCGAAGCCAGGCTTGCCAGGTCTGCCGACGCGCGCCAAGAAGCCCAGAAAGCGAAACGCGCGCAACATTACGCGCACGCTCGACGGCAAACTTCGAGTCCCTGCCTTCGCGTGCTCGCCAAGCTCGCACGCTTCGCTTCCAAGCTCCGTGCAGGCGTGTGGGCCCTTGTGGACGACCCGGCCTCTTCAACAGCAGCGCGCATTTTCTCCAGCGTCATTCTCTCTCTCATTGTCACCTCTTGCATTTTCTTCATGCTCGACGGTGTCCCTGCACTCTCCATTGTTCCTCACCTGCCAGATGCAATCAGTCGCTTCGAGGAGGTGTCGTCGATCATCTTCTCCTTCGAATTCCTTCTTCGGGTCAGCTCTTGCCCTTCTCTATATTCCTTTGCGCGTAGCCCCGTGAACTGGATCGACCTTGTGGCCGTCATCCCATTTTGGCTCGAGCAATACTTGATGGCGTATCAGCAAGACACAGGCATTAGCGGCGGATCTTTTCGAGCTGTACGCCTTGTTCGCATCTTTCGCGTGCTCAAGGTAGGCAGATACTTTCGTTGGATGCACGTCTTTGTTGCTACCCTTCAACACAGCATTTTCCCCTTGGGCATGGTTCTTCTCATCGTGATTATTGGGCTTATTATCTTCGCGTCCCTCGTCTATTACGCAGAGAGAGGCACGTGGGATCCTCTTGCAAGATCTTTCGTCGTCACGCTCGCTGACGGGTCGTCTGCAAACGCTTCCTTTGACAGTATACCTGGAACCTTTTGGTTCATTATGAGCACGCTCACCACCGTTGGTTATGGCGATATGCGTCCGCGCACGATCATTGGCAAATGCTTTGGAATCGCGACCGCCATCTTTGGCATTCTAATTTTGGCCATACCAATCTCGATCATTAGCACCAACTTCCGCGTTGAGTACGAACGTATGAAAACGCGTCAAGAGATTGAGCAAGAGCAAATCATGCGCGGGACACTTTCCCCCGAGCAAATCTATCAGCAAATCCACGGTAACAAGCACCTGAAAAAGATCATTACCGGCACAAGTGACTTTTCCATGGCCGCTGCCGCCTCAGACAACCAGCATGAACACCAAGGCTTTGCTGCTTCAGTCTACAAGAGCTGTAGGGCAAACCAGAAACGAGTCCTTCGCGAACTTCGGCACAAGGAGCGCGATAATCGTCAGGATCTTCTCGACAATCTTCACGCGGTGCAATCACAGTATCTCAACGCTCGACCAGATGGAGCGGACCATCATCTTGCAGTCACGAATCCACTAGAGTCCGAGTTGCTGCGTGATCGTGCGCCAGGGACACTTTCTGGCGTCAAGCCTGGTGGCTGTCACGACCCGCAAGACGGCGCCACGGAAGCGTCACCGCCACACAATGTACCTTCAGGTCCAGGTTCAGGTCCAGGTCTCTCCCTTGAAGCCAGCAAGCTGCAGAGTCCGCCACAAGAAAATCGTTCAAGTCCCACCACCGATGGTGCTCTCTCTGGTGCCGCATCCGCATCCTCTGATATTGTCGACGATGCGGAAGTCAATGAGCTTCTCCGCCATCTCGATCTTTTGTAAACCGTACTACACCTACCGACGAACTACAAAATGTACTACTACTATACATCAGTCTAAGTATACAACCAAATCACCAGCCTATGCTTATTTCTTCACGGCGCTTGCTTGTGCTCGTCGTTCGCATCGACCGACGCAGCCTCGGGCGCATCGCCGCCCGCCCGGGGTTGGGCACAGACAAGAACAAAGAGGCAAGCCTCTTTTCTTCGAACCAGACTCTCCCCTCTTTTACATAATCGTCTAAAGCTTTTGACACTGAGTCCGGTAAGATGTAGAGAGGTCTTTCGTTTCTGTCTGTCTGACCGTCTCACTGTCTATCTCCAAGTTGGGAGATGGGACTCCCGGAGGCGGACGATGGTGATGCGATGGATCATGCGCAGGTCGTGCAATGCAAAGCTAGGGACCCACGAGCCACGAGCTTCCCAGACAGCGAAGATATTCACGCCCATGTCCATCTGGCCGCCAGTCATGAGATAAAATCACAAAGTAGCAAAAAGCGGATGGAGGGGGAAAGAGGGAGGGCATGAGCGGGAGGGTGTGAACGAACGAGGGAGGGACCATTGATCAGAAAAGACGCGTCCAGAGCGAAACTTACGACAAGCCTTCGTTGGCAGAAAGGCGTCAAAATTGCGCACGATCAGGTAGCAGTCGCAAAGTAACAGAGCAATCAATTCCTGCAAGCAGACCCCTTCTGCTGCTGTTGCCGGGACGCAGCGCCATCGCTGCCGCCGCTCCCGCTGCAGCTGCACTTGCCTCGCTCGCTTGCAGCTGCCGCTACAGCGACAGCCTTTCACTCACTCGCTCGCTCACTTACCTGCTTGCTTGCTTGCTTGCTTGCTTGCTTGCTTGCTTGCTTGCTTGCTTGCTTGCTTGCTGCAGTTTGGCCGCAAGTGAATATCCTTCGCGCGCGTAGTAAAGGCTATATCTGACTAGCTACAACGTAACTCGTCAGGTGCCCAAGCTCACAAGGCCAGTCTCTCGGATCATGGCCGACATGGAGTCTCCCCAGCGGACTTGGGGTCCAGACGAGAAGGAATGCTGGAAACTCTTCGACGTCAAAGTCATGGATAGTGAAAAGTCGGTTGTCCACGTCTGTGACAAGCGTGAGGGTAAAATGCAGACGTTCAATCTATCCGAGGTTCACAGCTTTGACCCAAGCCACCTTGTTGACCTCGACAACATCTCCGATATGAACAACGTCCACGAAGGCCCGCTTCTCGATCTCTTACGGCGGCGTTACGCTAAGAATGTCATCTACACCTTTACCGGCGATATTCTCATCAGCATGAATCCGTACAAGGGCGTTCCCGAGCTCTACAAGCTCCCCCAGAGGGATGTCGTGACCTCTGAAGACGCCAAGCCACACCTGTTTACTGTGGCAGCACGCGCGTTAGAGCATTTACGCGAAAACCCCGCAGAGGAACAGACTATCATCATCAACGGCGAGAGCGGCGCTGGCAAGACCGAGGCCAGCAAGCACATCATCAAACTCCTCAGTCATCTCAGTAGCGACTCGGGTGAAACGTCCTCGGACGACGTCGCCCTCCGCAACGTGCAGAGTCAGATCATCGATACAAATCTGTTGCTCGAAGAGTTCGGAAATGCCAAAACTGTTCGGAATGACAATAGCTCCCGGTTTGGTAAATACATTCGTCTCGAGTATCAGAACGCAGGTTTCTCGCGCCAGAATGCCTTGCTCACGGGGGCCCATATTTCCTACTTCCTGCTCGAGACCTCTCGAATCGTGTCTCGATCAAGCAAGGAAAGAAATTACCATGTCTTCTATGCACTCTGCGAAGGAGCCTCCGACGAGGAGCGCCAACTTCTCGGTATCCAACACGCCAAGGCGTACCGCTACCTCCAGCCTGCCTCGAAGCCTACCGCCGGCAAGACGCCCGATGCAGGGGATGACAGTGATTCGTATTCGATTGCTGGACGTAACGAGCAAGAAGTGTGGTGCGAGCTGAAGAAATCCCTTCGTCGCGTCGGCCTTGACGACAACGACACGCTGGAGATCTCGAGGGGCCTTGCCACCATTCTCGAACTGGGCAACATCGAAGTCAAGGAGCGGGAGAAACACACTAATGACAGTGAAACCGTGCAAAACGTCGTAGTGGCTGAGGTCGATCGAACGCAGCCAGCGCTCGTGCACATGACAGAGCTTCTTGGACTCGAAGTTGAAGCTGTGTGCCGAGCCCTCACAGGTCGCATCGTGGTCTCAAACTCTGCCCGAGGATCGATGCAGCGTGTTGAGTTGAGTCGCTCGCAGGCGATAGAGTCCATCAATGCTTTAGCCAAGGCGATTTACTCGCGTCTCTTTGACTGGCTGCTGGTGCAGATCAATCTGCTTCTCGCGGGCGAGGCAGCTGCCGCGACCACAACTGCAGATCTTTGCAGCTGCATCGGCATTCTCGACATTTACGGCTTTGAAATTCTCGAGCACAACTCCTTTGAGCAGCTCTGCATCAATTTTGCAAATGAACGGCTGCAGCGTCAGTTCAATTCCAAAGTCTTTGACGCAGAGCAAGAGCGCTACCTCGTCGAAGGCGTTGCCTGGGCAATGGAGGACTTTGGTGTTGACAACCAGCCCTGCATTGATCTCATCGGGCAGACGCGTCTCGGCATTCTTTCCATTCTCGACGAGCAGACGCTCATGCTCTACCATGCCATGGGCATTAGCTCTGGCACGAGCATCAAGCGTTCGGCACGTCAGGTCGAGGAGCAACTCTTGCAAAAGCTCCATACAGCCCACGGCGGTAAGCACCCGAACTACATCAAGCCGCGCATCGCGGGAACCACCTTTAAAGTTCGCCATTTTGCCGGCGTGGTCGAGTATGACGTTATCGAGTTCCCTCGCAAGAATACTGATACCTTGCACTCGGATCTCATCATGCTCATGAGTGGCTCCACGCGCCCTTTCGTTCGCGGTCTCTTCCAGCGCGATGTCGACGAGTTTTCTCGCGAGCAAGAGCAGCGTTCCGCGATCGCAAAGAAACGCATCTTTCAGACTAATTCGACGCGCCAGGTCAGCGAGCTTGATCGCAAGCTTAATCGCAGGCGCATGGTTGATGGAGATGCCGAAAACCACGCACCCAATCAATCTTCCTCGAGGCTTTTGACTGACTGCGCCGAAACAGAAGAAGAAGAAGAAGAAGAAGACCAAAGCGCAACCGATGAGGGGAGTTTGGGGGAGTCGTCGCCAACGCCGCCCGGCGACAACGCCAGTGGTGACCTCGAGCAAGAGGGAAAGAACGAGGACAATGACAATGATGACGATGACGACGACGACGATGATGACAGCGGGTCAGTGAGGGCCCCGCAGCACAGCTCCGCGAGGTATCACCATCGCACGGGCTCCATCGTGGAGAATATCTTCTCTGCAGAAGGCTTACGCGCAAATTTCGCATCTGAGAGTGGGCAGGGAAGCGCTGCTCAGCTCACCAAGGCCTCTCGCGTCTTTGCCGCACGTAATACGGTGGGTTTTCGGTTCAAGCAGCAACTGCGTGGTCTCATGACCATTCTCGATGCCGCACGACCGCATTACATTCGCTGCATCAAGCCCAACGCGCGGAAAATGCCGGACCTCTTTGAGTCTGATCTCGTTCTCGAACAGCTGCGATACATTGGTGTGCTGGAGACAGTGCGGATCCGCAAGACGGGCTATCCTGTGCGCTTTCGCTTCCCAGAGTTCTGCGCACGCTATGACCTGCTTCTGCGAGACAACGGGCTTCGAGACCTCAGCAACGACGAGATGGGCGTCAACGAAAGTGGTGGGATCACCGACGGGATGCGTGAGGTCGTCCGCCGTACACTTGACACAAACCTCGAGCCGGGTCAGTGGCAGGTTGGCAACACAAGTGTTTTTCTTCGTGATCATCAGAACGACGCTCTCGATGCAGCACTGCGACGGGTCCAAGGAGAACGCGCCACACGCATCCAGGCGCTCATGCGACAAGCGATGCAGCGCCGGCGTTTTGAAAGCCATTTGCGCAAAAAGGACGCTGCTACGCAGTTGCAAGCCTTTGCGCGAATGTGCAAGGCTTCCAAGGCATTCAAGACCAGAATTGCCGAAAAGCGCCGTGTAGAAGCCATCTGGCAGCGTCTTGCCGAGCAGCTGTACAAGAAGCACCAAGAAAAACGCGCCAGCGCCATTCAGCAGTGGACCCGGGTCTGTCTGGATCGCAAGCGCAATGCCGCAGCCGCCAAGATGCAGAGTATTGCAAGAGTATTTCTCGCCAAGCGTCTTGCCAAGCGTGAGCGAATTCGCCAGGGCACGGAGCGCGCCCAAGAGGAAGCCGCCGTGAAACTGCAAGCTCTGGTGCGAGGTGTGCTTTCGAGGGCCAAGGTCTGTGGGCTTAAACGCTGGCGAAAGGCTGCTGAGCGTCTTCAGGTTGCTTTACGAGCCTTCTGGCGCAACCGACAACTTGCGCGACGCATGCAGGCCTTGCATGAGGCTGCGCTTGCGGGCAAGTTCGAAGTTCTCAAGTCTACCTGCGAGCAAGCCCTCGATGAGGACTGGGAAGTCTGTGGAGTCCGCTGGTGGAAACGGAGTTTCTGTACGCTTCTGCACTCTGCGGTCGTCTCGGGAAGCGTGGAGACCGTTCGTTTCATTCTGGAGGAAGAGGCTGGTTCTGCGGTGCACGGCATTGCTCTTTCGCATTCGGTCGACGGCGCCGGGAACTCTGCGTTGCACGAAGCCTCGCGTCTGAAAAGCGAAACCTGCTTTGACTTGTGCAACTTGCTGGTGGACCATGTCGGCGCAAACAGCATGCCGCCTGAAGAAGATGAAATGCGTCGCGCAGCGAGAGGCAACAACGCTGAAGATGACAAAGTGATGCGCGACCTATTGCTCAAGCGGAAGGTGCGCAAGACTTTCCACCGCAGAGTGGTTATGCTCGACCCTTCCAAGGGAACGCTGAGCTACTTCAAAAGCAAGCAGCAGACCACACCACGATGCGCCTTAAACCTTGGCAAGGAATGCGGAACGACTTTGCGGGTGAGCGACAGGTACCGCAATTGCTTCGAGATTCATTCGCCAGACCTGCTTTCGAACCAGTGCAAGGCCGGTCGTGTGCTCTTCAAATGTAGTACGCAAAAGCAGCTGCAAGAGTGGCTGTCTGCAATCCGGGGCGTCGAGGGCGTTGGCTTCATGGCAGCTCTTTCCGCACTGGAGCGGATCGACCGTATCAGCTGGAGCCAGGTCCTTGCATACATCCTGCAAGAGAACGGCCAGCAGCAAACTGTCCTTCACCTTGCTGCGGCACGGAGTCTCGAACTCACACTTTGGCTCATGGCCGTCGTCTCGTATCAGGGCCCGCTCTCGCTGGTGACCTTTCTCGAGACCCCAGATGCTGCTGGTCTCACGGCACGAGCACACGCTGCCCAGGCCGGTCGAAAAGATATCTGCGCTGCTATAGACAAACTGCAGGACACCCTCAACCGCAGCTCCAAGCTCGCGTCAGCAGGGCGCCGATCCATCACTCCACGGACGCTGCTCAGTAGTGCCAAGTCGGGCGGAACCTATTTGTCACTCTACATTGGCCGTCTCTCGATCCCAGGCCCCGAAGGCCTCGAGGACCCCGTGCTCATCATTTCTGTCGTGAATGACGTCTCGTCCAACAAACTTTTGGAAGAGGAAGAGGAAAAGGAGGGCAGCGGCCGCTCTTCACCACAACCAGTACAACTCAAACCGGAGCCGTCTTCTGCAAGCCTGCATGGTGCGGTGAAAGCTGCACAATCCCGAGCTGCGAGCACTAAGGCGAGCGATCTCGTTGAGGAGAGGATTGTGCTCCACCCGCTACACGTCAAGACAAGCACCTCGGAAGATGGCAATACGCTTACCAACACGAGTCTTAATTTCGGCGCAATGTGGCATATGCAAACCCCCTTGGAGCAGCTCTCTAACTCTGTCACGGTTGTCCTTCAGCTTTGCCATGGCAAAAGTCACAACAAGGTCAAGAGTATCGTGCGTCTTCCCTTTAATGCGCGAACCATCGGCGTGGGTACGCTGAGCCCTGGGCCCCAGGAAATGGTGCCCGCGGAGGTCGACCTCACCCGGAATCCGGGTCCCTTTGCGCGCGCGGTTGCATTGCTTGGCTTGAACAAGAAGCCCGTTGCAGCCCCTCTCGATCCGACCAAGGAGTACGAGGTCATGAATGTGAAAGTGCACTATAGCCTTCGTTCGCAGCCTTGCGTCAATTGCTTTGAATAATTCAACAACGATGATAGTATGTCTTGATCTCATCACGACTCACAGTCGACCATGCGTACGAGAAGAGGGAAATATCCTTTTTATTTGGTGGGGAAGGGAAGAGTAGATCATGGATATACCATGTATCATTCACGCTTCTTTCGTCAAAACTGGGCAAAGTCCACGCGCATAAAGTCTTCGCCTTCCTCTGCTAGCTCGGCTAGAAACTTGTCTTTGAGAGTCCATTCCGAACGTAGGTTTCTGGCCATTGCCTGAATCGGATGTACAAGAGTCTCCACGATGGCGGGCACAACATCCATGCTTTCGTCCTCCGTGCGCGACAGTTCGCCGGCCTGGCGAAGCACGAGGTCGCGAGGGCTGCGTCGTGTCCTCTTCGGCGTGGGCTCGATCCTCTCCAGACGCTCCGGTCGCGTCTTGCGTAAAAGGATGGACGACGTCGACGACGGAACAGTCCCAGCACACGAGACTTCGAAAACGAGAGTTTCTCCTTCTGGCTGACTACGCTTGTTGTCGAGGACGTGATCGATGAGCAATTGCCAAACGAACGCAATTTCCTCCGGAAGCAGCAGATTCAAGTTGCTCAGCACGGAGGCTCCGATAGCGTTTTCCACAAAAGCCACAATCTGCTCGTCGGGAATGGGCTCGATGGCGTTGTCTTGCACAAATTGAACGAGGTCGACCTTCGGCGAGATGTCTGTTTCTGTTGTGGGTTCGGTTCGCGCGGGAGTAGGAGGCGCAAGGCAACAGCGAGTCACGGCCTCGCAAGCGGCATCAATCGTTGATGAATCGTTCCAATCCGTAGGTAGCCCAAATGCATTCACAAACTCCGGAGCGGGCCATGTCGCATTCTCAGTGGCGCGAATGCGAGGCACGATGCTTTCCCGCAAGTGATCGTTGAAAGCCGTGATCCACTGCGCCGCCGCATCTCGGGCCACGATCCATGGATCATCTTCTGGGCTCGTAAGGTGCGCGGAAGGATACAATATGTCTTCGACGCGGACAATATCCCGGACCGCGAAACAATGAACGACATTCGACGCGTCGCCTTTCTTTTCCGTGCACAACTCCGCGAGCACCGTCTCAATTGCGTGCGCGCGCCAGAAGCTATGTTCCTCGTGATCTTGAGCGCTTGCGTCCTCAGGCAGGTTATACTCTGCAAAGAGCTTCTCTGCCATGTCCAACTTTTCAGAACCTTCAAAGGCCCCGAGCAAGACAGACGCGAACCAGCACTTGAGTGCCTGCGGTGCGAGCGCTACGTTCTCGGAACAGACTTCAATCTCGGCAGCGCTGAGGCCATAGTCTTGTAGCGCGACCTCTTGCTGCCACGCTTCGATGAAAGCCTGTGCCTGGAGCATTGCGTCGATGCGCGGGAAGATTTTCGGGGCCTCCTGGACAAGCCAGCGCAAAAGGGCATCCAGGTCACCCGCCGTGAGCAAGTTGGGGTTATCGAGAAGACGATCCGAAGGACAGCAGAGGCTCTGGACCGCGACAGTCGAATCAAGGCCAAGAAGCTCGCAAACCTGCTCGCGATCGGCGGATGACACTTTGTGCGTCACTCGATTCGCGGCCTCTGGGACCACGACGGCACATACGGTGCAGTCCTTTTGAGCGAGACGCGAGGCGCGCGAGATTGCACTGCAGATCTCATCCCACTCGAAAGGACCATGAGAAAGAGGATGTGGCACGATTACGCAGAGCGCATCAGCACCCTGTGATTCGCTGATCCCTGTCTCATCAAGACCGCATGCTTTGATCGCAACGTGCACACGACGTAAGTCTACCTCCGACGCCACCATCTGGAAAGACGCGAGCGTGGACGTCCCGTGCATGTGACCCGGCCCGCACAAGCGTGCCCGAATCCATGAGGCTGCAGTTGCGCCGTCCGCGTCGTGGGACGCGGCAGGAAAAACACAGAGTTTCCACGTAAGAAAGTCAGCTTGCCCTGGATTTGCGCTCGCGATCATCTGGACCAGCGCCGGAACGTCAAGTCCAGGAGGCAGCGAACGTTTTGGGGGAGCAAACGGAGGAGCATCGAAAGCTGTGAAACTTTGCAGAGCTTTATGAGGTCGTGGTGCGGGAGCAAAGACGCCGTCGCCGAGAAAAGGTGCGAGACTGGCGCGAAAGGTCCGAACTCGCGCTTTCGCAGCAGTTGAAAGTCGCGTAAACCGAGTCCAAGCCTCGAAGACGGGTGTCAGACGCTCTCGTCGCGCTGCAATGAGATTTGCGAATTGCTTCTCAACTTGGCGGCTGTGTCGATCTTCAGATGACATGCGGACGCGTTCGTGCTGTTCACGTCCACGCTGGAGTTGAAGCTTGGCTTCGGCCTGTGCTCGCGCAGCTTCTTCGGCTTCCTTGCGCATGCGCTCCTGTTCCTCAGCTTGGAGTTTGGCACGAAGCGCGGCCTCTCGAGCCGCCTGAGCTTCTCGTTCCTGACGAGCACGTTCCGCGGCTTCTTTCTCCTCCTTTGCGAGGCGGGCCCGCTCCGCTTCTTGGGCTGCAGCCTGGACACGGAGTCGCTCGCGTGTTCTCTCCTCTGCAATTCGAGCATTCTTTGCTTGTTCTTGTCTTTGCTCTTGCTGCTGCTTTTCTTGTTCCACTTGAAAGGGATCTCGCGCCGTATTGACAACTGGGGAATCCGATGCAGGTTTTTGCTCCAGGGTTGGCGGTTGCTGCAATTGAAAGGAAGAATTTTGGCGCTTAAGAGCAGGGCTCGACGACGAGTCATTTGACGCGTGGAATTTTGGTGCGACAGAAAAGGATCCGAATGCAGACGACGGTTGACTGTTGGAACCTGGAGGTCCCCTACGCGTCGTCTTCGAGTCCTCATGTTCCGAGCCAGAATACGCCAATTGCGAAGCGGCTCCAAAAGCCGAGGCTGAATTGCTTTGGAGAGCTGGTGCAGGTGTGGCGAGCGAACCAAGTTCCTTCTTGAGAGGCGCTGTTGAGCTTGATGCGGAGGAGGAAAAGGGTGATGCAGTTGCATTTGAAGCGTTCGTAGCAGACTGTGTAAAGGAAGCTGTACTTGCTGGAAATTTTGCAAAGGAGGAGGTAGAGGCAGCTGGAGTCTTTGCAGAGAAATGAGAAGACGAAAAGGACGAGGACGAGGAGAAGGAGGAGGAGGAAGAAGAAGAGGAAGAGGCCTTTCGGTCGTCGGCATCGTTGAGTCGCTGATGGGAAACGTCGAGTCCACGCACAATTTGACGTCGGGGCGGGTACTCCGCCTGCGGAGAACGACCAAAACGCTTATCCTCAACAAGTGTGAGCACACGACGCGGAAAACGTGTGTCGGGGTGCGCAAGCTTGCGCACCTTACCAAACTCAACGTGAAGATCGTCTTGAGACGGAAGCCCAACGTATTTGGTAAAAGCGCGCGCGTGCTCAGCGTCCTCAAAGCATAGCATCTCCGCGAGCTTCTCAAAAGAGTAGTGCGCATCACCCTGGCGAGACGTGGCACCATTGAGAACAAGGAGAGCATCGCGCCAAACTCGTTCGAGCAAGCCGTGCATGAGGCAGCCCACAAGATATGGTGTCTGCGGAGAGCGAAGCAGCCGAAAAAAGGAAACAAAATCTCGACGATGCAATGCGCGCGTAACTTGCAGAGCAATTCGAAGCCAGGTAGTTTGGCGTAATGCAGACGGCAAATCACGAATGTACACGGCCACAGTAAAGACGTCTGAAGCTTGCATAAGGATATAGTACGCTCGAAACTCAGCCTCTCGACGAAGAATGTGGGCCTTTTGAGACTCTTGCTGAGACGATGAAGGCGAGAGTGCGTGGGCGCGAGCATACATTCCGTTCAACGCCTTGAGACAATTGTTCGCCTCTTGTCGATTGAGCGTCTCATCGTGACCTTCGGCCTTGGAAACATTGCAAAGCTGTTCGTCGACCATGATGTGCATGCGCGCACATTCCTCGAACACCCGCACGCAATTAGCCGAAAGGGGCCCATTTTCCTCGAGAAAGCCCTGCAGACTAAAGTCTTTGCGAACGGATCGCGTGCGATCCTGAAGAAACGAGATCACAAAGGCAGGGGTAGGTGTGGCGCCATCACCGGCGCGATAGAGGTCAGAGTCCCTGAACCGTGGATCAGCGCCCCGCTCGGGGCGATCGAGAATGTCGTCCCAAAGATAGTCGATGGTGCGCGCGAGCACAGACTCGGGGCGTACAATATCTGGAATATCAAGAACCATACCGGCTGATGACCGCATGAATGACTTGACGGTTAGCTCGTACTTGGAAGGAAGCTCTGGCATCTCCGGATGTTGTCTCTCCAGGAGGTGCAAGGAATTTTCATGGTATCGTCGATCTGTCTCGGACTTGGGGCACATTTTCATGCACTCTCCAACAAGAAACTTGCCCTTTTCTCGTGGCGTCGCGCCCATGATGGGCGGCTGTGTAGGGTCTGCAGACACGTGTGGTGTCGAAGAAACAGGTCTAGCGAGCTTAAAACGCTCGGCGCGTTTGCGTCGCGCAAAGTTAGCGTCCGACTCACCATCGCCGCGGCTATCGTCGTCGTCGTCGTCGTCATCGTCGTCGTCCTCGCGCTCGTCCTCGGCGCCGTCGCTGCTCACAGCACTAAAGCTGCTCGAAATGGCGCGACCTGCTGAAGAGAGTTTCCGCGAAGCTGGCTGTGACTGCTGCGTTCGTTTCTTCATCTTGGGGTCCAAGCTTGCGAGATTCGTAGCTGGTCCCGGGGCTTGCGAACCTTGCTGCTTCTTTTGCTCTCGTGCCTTTTTCTGCCGCTCAAGTTCGGCAATACGCGCCTCCATCATGGCTTTGCG
The DNA here is from genome assembly GCA_000818945.1 of Schizochytrium sp. CCTCC M209059. NCBI lineage: Eukaryota > Bigyra > Thraustochytrida > Thraustochytriidae > Schizochytrium > Schizochytrium sp. CCTCC M209059. Next base: position 13,663 of record KN805404.1, read on the forward strand.
TCGCGCTTTGTCATCGCGAGAGATTTCGGCAATCTTCTCGCTGTTGGCGGACGTTGCTGCCTTAAAACGGTTTCCGGCACTTGCACTCGCGCCCCCGGCGCCGTCATCGTTGTTGCTGCTTGCACTAGCTAATGATGGCCCTGCTTTGGGGCCGACTCCGGAGCCGCCGAAGCGAGCCTTGACGGAAGTGCCACCAATCTTATGCATCGCCTTTCGCACAACTTTGCTCGCTGTCACAATATTGCCGAAAACGATTTGCGCTGTGCTCTGGTTTGCACGTACTTGCACGGTTTCTACGGTTCCAAACTTGGAAAAATACTCAAAGAGAGCATCCTCGTCAATCGGCGCTCCGCGGAGTGAGAGCTGGACTTCCTTGCGGGCAGGCGTCTTGCCTGAGCGAGATGAAGTATCCTGATCAGCTTCGCGCTTGCGGCGACCACGTCCGCTGCCATCTTGCTCTTTTTGTTGAGATTGTTGATCCTGCTCTCCTTGGCTGCTCCCAAAGCCCGACTCGAATGAGGATTCGTTAAATGATGAGCGCTTGAAGCCACTACCAGTGCCGCGCGAAGCGCCTCCGAATCCGCTCGACGTCGCAGTCGCTGAGGCCTTTCCAAAGCCCTTTGGCTTCTGGCCTTTGCCAAAGCCGCCAGGACCACCCGCGTCTCCAGAACCGAAGCCAGATGAGGATCCAAAGCCGGAAGTTGCGGCCCCGAAGCCCGCAAATCCGCCTCCTGCTGTCCTTGTGCTGGAGGCCGTATCGTCCGCGCCGCTGGAGGCGTTCGCGCTCTTACCAAAGCCCGAGGCTTGCGCACGGTTGCCAAAATTACCGCTACTCGTTTGGCTCTTCGATCCGAAGCCGAAGGTACCCGCTGGAGTTGGCCCGGAAGAAGCCGGCGACCCACCACGGGCTCCACCAAAAGCTCCGGCGCCAAATCCAGAGCCTCCCGAGGACGATGATTGTGCGTTGTTACTGTTTCCACCGAAAGTACCGGCGTTTTTGGCATGCGCTACTTTGCCAGAGCCACTTGACTTGGCACCCCCTGCTGATGGCGAGGTCGACACTGTCGCTGCAGACCCGAAACCGCTTGCTCGACCAAAGCCCTGTGAAGACCGATTTGCGTTTGGTCCGCTTTTGGCCGTCGCTGTAGCAGCGCCACCACCACTACCACCACCACCACCACCAAAGCCTGCGCGATTTCCAAAACCAGCAGGACTTGAGGCCTGTCCGAAACCTTGACCGCTCGAACGACCGAAACCACCGCCAGAGGCCGATGATGACTGATTGCTTTGGCCCGCGCCAAAACCGCCTGAACCAAAACCGGGCTTTTTGTCGGCCTCTCCTGCGCGCTTATTACCCCCAAACCCTGCACCGAAGCCACGATTTGCACTCTCCTTTTTGCCAGCAGGATTCTTCCCGAAACCGAATCCAGAAGTGCCTGTACTATTCCCTCCAGAAGATCCGAAGCCTTGGTTGCCTGAAGTACCACCACTGGCATTGCCGAATCCGCCTTTGGCGGCGGCGCCAAATCCACCGGTAGAATTTGCCGCCGTTGATGATGACGATGATGATGATGATAATGAGGACGATGACTTCCCGAAGCCACCTTTGTTTGAGGATTGTCCAAAGCCACCTGAAGCCGTCGATTTCCCGAAGCCACCTGGAGCCGTCGATTTCCCGAAGCCACCTGTATGTGAAGATCCACCAAAACCACCTGGAGCTGTTGATTTTCCAAAGCCGCTGCCAGCACCAGAGTTGCCGCCAAAGCCCCCTGGGGCAGACGACTTCCCGAAGCCGCCAGCTCCGCCAGTGTTGGCACCAAATCCTCCAGATGCGGCCCTTCCAAAGCCTGAGGATCCGGCGGCCCCAAAGCCGCTCGCTGCGCCAAAGCCGCCGCCAAAACCTCCTCCGCTGGCAGCTTGATTTCCTCTTCCGCTATTATTGTTGGCGTTAGTATTGTTGCTGCCTCCGTTGTTGCCGCCGAAGGAGAACATTATGGCGTCGAGGTCACCGACGGACTTGGCGTCGCGCTCGTGACGGCGGGCCCGACCCAGCCACGCCAGGTCGAGCCACGTAAATAATTGAGCTTTGGCAGCGCTGCCCACCGTTCACAAGGCACCTGCAAACGCCCAGGACGAGGCTGCCTTGTTGATTCCCGCCTGGTCTTCGTCTCGCTCCGCCGCGCCGTGCCGCGCAGGTCGCGCAAGCCGCGCGCCGGGGGGCACGACGTGCGCTACGCGCCGCGCAAGCCGCTCGCTCGTCGCGGTTGCCGCGTTATTTTGGCACTGGCGTGCCTGCTCGACGCCGGCGAATCTTGTTTTTCCGCTACCCCCCTGCTTCTAGTAGGGCCTAGTCCTGGGTTGAAAAGCATGACTTTACAGATGGTTCATTCGAGGTGCGACGAGAGCGCAATTTTCAGACTGCTGGGAGAAATAATTGAGATGCGTCTGCCGACTTTCTGATGGAAAGAACAAGTCTACGCCGACCGGCACTGGAGATGGGAGAAAAGGTGGATTTAGGCGCTTCGGGAAAACCTCGGTCGACACGAGTCTCGCTTTGGTGCTAGACTGATTGACATTTAGAGAGTCATCATTGCATTGTGAATGATTATGCCTTGAATTCAATGCAAAAGACGTCAGCAAAGTGAAAGCATCCTTTAGATTATACTTGCGTTATCCGATGTCTGCGTTATCGACGCGGCAAGGCACCGCGATAAGAACTTCATTCTTGTGGAAACTTGTAGAAAATGGAAATGACGTGAACAGAAATCAGTGCCACAGGAGCGGTGAGGTCAATCCTACACCCATGGGGAGTCCCCTATGAATCAATATTTCCTGGACCACGTGCTTTCCCACGTCAACTTTGACGTAAGTCTAACTCTGTATTTGGCGTGGGCAAGCAGCGGTTCGGAGACTCGGCAAGATTTGCCAACCATGTATTTACCACGAGATAAACCAAGGTGAGAACCGGAGTTGAGTCTCAAGACAGGATCAAGTCCTATTTTGGCCAGACTCGAATCAACCCTTGCGAACATAGCCATATAAAAAATCTTTTTTTTTCCCATTCAAGCAATTCTATCACATTCTGAACATTTTAAGCAGGTCTAGCTATACGTACAAGGTGCGCTTGAATCGTTTTCAAACTCTTTTTCCTCCCAAGCGAGATTCTGATGGCATGCCTTTTGTGTCTCGAAGAAGAGGGCGGAACTGCATAATGTCGGTCGACTCGCTTAGATAATTTGCTGGCCTATCAGCAAGAACAATCGGGAATCAACAGTTGCGCCCCCCTCCTCCTCCCCCCCCGCCCCTTCCCCAAGTCGACCATCAATCATTTTTTTTCGCTGAAATGATCAAGATCTTCTTCTTCTCCTTCTTCTTTGCTGACCATTTCAGCGTGCGTCCACATTTTCATACTCATCACCGCACTTTCTACCTTTTGTCTGAGCACATTCACGGCACAGCATTCATGCATCGCCGCTTTCTTCTGAGCGAGGATTGGCTGGTCACGATTGTCATCAAAACTTCAAAGTGAGTGCACTTTGGTCCAGCCAGATCACACCCGACACCGCTCCAACCATGGAATATTTGTAGGGGAACTTCACGGGACAGGTATTATTCGCACAGATGCGTTCTAGCCACAAGCCCAAGCAACTCGAAAGGTAGTCACAAGATTTTCTTCAAGCCATGGTGTGCGAGGTGGGGGAGGAAGGGCACCTGCCATCCCACCACCATGGGGGCTGCCAAGGTTTCCGCTGCCAAGGCTTCTCTCCCCCCGCACGCGCAAAGGTCGCGAGAAGCCCGACGTTCGCCTGCTCTTCGTCCTGCCGCTCGCGAGGTCGGCACGCGCACGTTTGGCATCTGCGATGAACGGGGTCTAGGCCTAGTCGAAGAAGAGGCGCCCTCGCTCGCTCACTCGCACGCTCGCTTCCCACGCGACGTGGACGCGTGCTCTGCTGCGAAGACAGGCAGCTCGCTGCACGATGACCAGGCCGCCTGCGCGCGGCGGCGACGGCGAAGAGCAGCCGCCCATCGTGGATCGCAAAGCGGTCGCTCGCCCGAATGTGGTAGGAGGGTCGCGCGGCTGGTCGTTTGGTTGGCGACGCGACGGCGGTCAGAGTCGATCTTAACGGAGGCGCAAGTCGGGAATGGCGCGTGACAAGTCCACATCGCGCGGCCGCGCAAGTGCACAACCGGCGCCACACAATCGGGAATGCCGCGGGCTCTGACATCGATCATCGTCACTCGTTCGTTCATTCATTCATTCATACATTCACTCATTCTATCAATCAATCGATCGTTCGATCGATCGATCAAGCGGCGCGCGACGCCTGGACCCCGGCCGGCGACGAGGCAGCGCGCGCGGCGCCGTGGCGCGGAGGACGCCTCTCTTTCTCCCGCCCCCGGAGGTTGCTCAGCAGAGGCGGCTCGCGCGAAAAGGAGAGGTATGATGAAGACGGCACGCGTGAACAAGAAGCGCGTGCGCGAGGCGGAGCCGGAGCCCGCGGGCCCCAAGGCCAAGCGCTGCACGGACTGCACGTCGACCGAGTCCGTGGACAGATGCGAGAGCATTTTCCACGAAGCTGGCACCAAGGCACTCAGTGGGCCTGGCGAAATCGAGCTCGCGACGGGGCCCACTGTTGCCGCGTCTCTCACCGCTGCCGCTGTGAAGCTTGCCAAAGCCTCGCGCGGCGCCAAAGCGAGCAATAGCAGCGCAAGCGTCACGAGCGCCGAAGAAGCCGATGCAAGCAAGGGCGAGCCCACAAATTCCTCGGGCGGCGCAGCCAAATCCAAGTCCCGGCGCCTCGTTTGGAACGAGCGGATGCACGTCAAGTTTCTGAGCATCATCTTCGATATTGGTCTTGAGCATGCCTCGCCGCGCAAAATTCTCGACCGCTGGGGCCTCTTTGAGCGTGGAAGTCTCGACAGTGGCCACGTCAAGTCGCATTTGCAGAAATACCGCTCGAATTCGAAGCGCACAAAGGATGTTTTCTCTGAACAGCTCGAGGCTGCGCTCAAGCAAGCTTGCGACGATCAAATTAATGTGCAGCACTCGTATCCCTTTCCACGTGGGACAAAGACCCCCATCAGCGCGCTGGATATGAAGGCTATCATGGACGAAGACCATGATTGCCCTTTTGTTCCCTGCCCAAGCACCGAAGACATGCAAAAGGGTCTGATCATGCAGCGCCCGCACTCTTTTGCGGATCCTCACGAAAATGGAGAGCCCTGTCTCCACCAAGGCTCTCTAGATCCGGTAGGACCCGCGTCTTCGTCTTCCTCTTCGGCATCGTCGTCGTCGTCGTCGACGACGACGACAGGTTTGGTTCCCAATTCTACTAGCGTGCATTCTCTTGCGAGAAACGCGCAGCGGCCTATGCTTCACTCCGAGAACCATGCTTCGGTGTCGCACCATTACGGCCATCTTCACTACGCTCGCGGCAGTCACCTTCACGGGGCTTCTCATCAGGTGAGCATGCCTCTGCGTGAGGATCACCCGCTTGAGAATCAGCGCAACAATCAACATCATCGGCATCTGCGTCAGCACCATGCTAACATTCATGATTATCACCGTCACCATCACCATCATCATCATGCTCATGGACATGGACATGGACATGGAAATCCGCATCATCCCGGCCACGGCCACGGGCATGTTCTGCATGCTCATGGCCGTGGCCATGGTCATTCTCATGATGATGCCATGTCCGATGCCATTTTCGCGGATTGCCTCGAGTGTCTTCTCTCACCCGCCGCCGAGCCTGCGGAGACTGAAGAATCTTCGGCTGTTGCGTGAGCAATAAATGCTTCCGACCACCGCGCGAGCAAGTTTTGTATGGGACGCAAGGAGCACATGCGATGACATTCTCCATTTCCTGCCCTGCACTCCTTCTCTGTAGCGGCTTGCACTGACTGCATTGCATGTTCTTCTTCTTTTTCTATCAAGGCAATCTTTGATTCTTTTCTTTTATGCTTTTACTCTTGAATTCCTGGTTTGTATGTGATCCTGTTTTGTCGTAGAAAAGTGCAGGAGTGTGATCGATCATACTTGTATTAGCAGCTGTCGGGAGGCATGTTCGCTGCGCAAGATCCGCACGAGCTAGAATCGACGCAGTCGTGGCCCCAGTCCATTGTGTCCATGTAGCATGCCAAAAGAGGATTCTGCATGTTCTCGCCATTGTCGCGCGAGTTACGGCGTGGGTTGTCGCGTTCCCATCCAGACCCGCACATAAGCGTCCCTGTGGAACCGTCCGCGAGTGTAGCGTGGCCAGTGTTTGGGTGCATAATGCCGACGGCATGACCGAGCTCATGGGCCAAATGCGTCTCGTCCACACCACAGCTAACCATTTCATCGGATGTGATGATCTTGGCGCTTGCAGTGCCACTCCCCCAGCACGCGCCACCACCATGCAGGCTCGAGGGCGAAAATTTCGGCACGAAGAATACTTCTACACAGCTCGGATCGTTGACCTCGCTGCGCAGGGAGGCCTCCTCGCTCTCCGTGACGACGGCATACTTGCCGCTGTTGTCGTTAATGGTTACCCAATCTTTCCAGTAAAAGCTCAGATCGACCTTACCCCACTGCAGGTTGGCGCCTGGGCGCCCAAAGTTGAGACCCGCGCCAGAATACGTGTACGTGTATGAGCCACCGATGCAGAGACCAAGAAAGTTCCACCCACTGCACGAGCGTTGGCGAATGCGCACGGGCTGAACGCAAAGCTGATAATTCTCCTCCTGAAGCGGAAAGGGCCAAATGATGACGGGCGGGACCGGCCAAAGCGGGTCATACCGCGTCCAAATACCAGTGAGATCCATAAGCTCCAAGGAGCTTGGAACACCGTCCTCTTTGAGCAGAGCAGCAACCGATTGATGCGGGTTGACAACCTCGATCCGCGCGGAACCGGCGAAGCGCACCTTGACCATACGCGAAAGGTCGTTCTCGTCCTTGAGCATGGCCTGTACGTCGTCGTTTCCTTCGGTGTTGTCCAACGCAACCTCAACAATGGCCTCCGTCATTTCGCTCACGAAGACGCCATCTTCCAGCTTGGTAGGCTCAACAACATCGTCGACTTTCGGGCTGTGCAGGAAGCCACGCACCTTGACCGAGCATTGCTTTTCGTTGCACTCTGGCGCCGGAGTCTCCTTTCCGCTCGGAGTCGAAGCGAAACTCCATTCACCGGGCGAGCCGTCAGGGTTGAATCCGAGACCAGTGAGAGAAAGTCTGCCCACGCCATCGGGTCCGAGGTTGAGGTTAAGGCCACCTCCCGTCATGACCAGGCGGGGCTTCAAGTTGGTCTCATGCTCCGCGACCGTCTCGAGAAGGCGCTTCTCGGTCAGGGTCTCGTCCTTTTTCACAAAGCAGCAGCCGCAGCCCGAGGAAGCGCTCGCATCGAGTCCGCAGAACTCTCGATGGGGTGCAATCCAGCGATACTCGGACCCCATGCGAAGGCACTCGTCCTTGGGAAGGCACTTGCCTCCAAGCTTTTCGCAACGAGGCTGAAGTTCGCACGTCTCCTTTTCTTCTTCGCCGGTTTCGCTTGTGGATTCTTCAAGACCACGAAAGCTCGGCGAGGAAAGCTTTTCGGCACTTGTTGACGTACTTGCCACAAGAAGCACAACGGCGAGCGACACGAGGGCGCTCTTGGCCGTCTTCATCTTGCCGGGCTCAGTAATTCCTCGTCAACGACGATTTCGAGGATCGCGAGGGATCGCACGATCAATTTGCTTCTTGTTGATGTTTTGGATGTCTTGGCTTTGGATTTGAGTTGCAGGTTTGCTTTCGATTGGTTTTCGCGTTTAGATTGCTCTTCTTCATCATATTTTTAGTGACACGTAGAGAAGACCATAAGCGGAGTCTCGTCGCAACATCTGCCCCTATCACTTCACTTGCCTCATCTTGTAATACCTTCCCGCACCCATATGATCCACTATCTTTCCCTCTGTCAAACCACTCTCTCGGAGCCGCTACCGCCCGCCAGCTCACTTGTGGCCGGCTGAGAGGAAATGATACGTCCGCCGGGGCCATCCTGCCCCAGCGAGCGTGCCCGCTGGCTTTTACCTTCTCCAATTTAGAATGATGGCCACAGGGCCGACTCCTTTTCCACCGCGGAGAACGCACACACGCGCGCGCAAGAAAGAGGGGTCGGCCTTTGCGGCTGTCCGTCGCCGCGCTCACGCTAGACGGATGTACGGGCCCGTCTGTGCGTCTCAGGCCCGATTCGTGCGTGCATGCGTACATCCCCTTTCGACTACGATCGTTTGCACATCTCCGGCGGCCGTGTCGAGACGAGTCCCAAGTCGCCCCACAGTTGCTGTGCCCGGCTCCCTGTCGACTTCGTGTCACTATGCGCCGATCACCAGCGCTTCTAGCTGGGCCCAAGAAAGGAAGAAACAAGGGAACTCGTGTGCCTCCAGGCTTGCGTGAGACTGGGCCTGATGGGAGCCAGATTGCCAACACCCGGCGGCGTTCGCCGAGTCAGCGGCACGGGGTGGAAATCTCCCGCGAGCGAGCTCCCAAGCCAGCAACGACCGTCCCCCACCCACCCACTCTCGCGTGCGCCTCTCCGGTTTTGTAGTTGAGGGAAGCCAGCGCCGACGCAACTGGCTGGTTCGAATGGCCGAGGCGGCCGAAGTCGTCCCCCGCCCTGGGCCGTATATGTACGCTGAGCAAAAAAGCGAAGTGAATTCTAGCCTGGCAGCTGCACAGCGCCGCTGAGGTGGATGCGTTGTGTTCATGAAAGAGATGGTCGTGCGAAGATTCGAGAATCCTGTGCTCGCTCTTTGCTTTGAGTTGAACAAGTGCAGATAGCAAGCAAAAGAGCCGAAACAGGAGACCTAATCGCGTAGAAGAATCTCGAGAGATTGGCCAAGTTTACACAGAAATTGCAAGAACTTTACGAATCTACACTAGAGTAACCTACTTGCAATTAGTCCAATTTGGACCGCGAACGGGAGGTACGCGACATTGGCCGTGTGCCATCGCCGTTGTTCTTGGAGGGCAACAAGCCTTGAGCGGCTTGTTGCACATCATCTAGCCAATCGCGAAGAAGCGATAAATCCAGTGTCTTGAGACTGGGGAACTGGTCGTCCAGATGGCCGTGCAGGCTACGCAACGCGTCGGCCGACTCGTCCATAAAGGTCTCAATACGCGCACGTTGCGGCGGCGGGCACCCATATAGAGCAACGGCGCAGGCCACGAGAGCAGCGCCAATGACAAAGGCGGCTCCAGGGCGAAAGTCGAAAAGAATCACTGAGGCGAGAGACGAGATGATCATTGAAATAGCAGTGGCAAAAGTCTTGGCCATGTTACTTGTGTAGCGAAGAACAGCGCCAATAATGAGACCGCCGCAAGCCTGAAGTAGAATCACGAACCACACGAGGCCGGTAAAACCGTGGAAGAAACCTTGCGAGCGAATTGAGGCACCGTCCTTGTGCAGTGTCATGGCGATGCCTAGAATCGACGAAAATCCCGCCAGCGTGAGGTTCTTAAACCACAAAGAGGAAACAACCCGACTCAGGCCGGTTGAGTCCCCTGTACTCTTGAACAGCTTCTCTGTGTACGTGCCTGCGATAGAGGAAAGGACCGCGGCGGCCAAGGTGGCGCTAATGCCCACGGTGGTGTGCAAGGCACTGGAGGTTTCGTCACGGTCAGCCGGCGAGGGTTGCGGTTTAGATGTTGATAGAGCTACGAGACAGACGCCTGAAAAAAGAAGACCGATGGCGACCTTGGCGACAGCGTCGATGCGTCTTCCTAACATAATGTTGGCGGCAAAGGCAGCAAACACCACCTTAAGCTGGTAGACGACCTGAAAGACGGCAGCATCGAGGTGGCCGAGCGCGAAAAAGGTCAGTTTGTTCTGCACGAGGTAGAGCAGCGATGGCACAGCCAGGAGCAAGACCTCCTTGTTCCCGCTGGCGGCAAGCAGCTCGGCTCCCACGCGTTCAGGGTGTTTCGGGTTTTCCGCGAGCAAGGCGGCCAGCGAGAGAGCGAACTTGACGATTTCTGTCGTGACGACGACGGCGCTCGTGGAGAAGGGTGTCGACGCGCGCCGTCGGGCCAGAGCCATAAAAACGACCACCAAGGTGTTCTGCGCCACGAGACTCGCCAAAATGAGCGCGCTGCTGACGGCGCCCGTGCCGCCAGGGCCGCTCGCGCGGCGCGGCCCGCGCAGGTCCGCCTCGCTGGCCATCCTCAGCTGCCCTCTCCCGAGGTCTCGCGACGCTGTTCACCTAAAAGCAGTTCTGTCACGGTGCATCCCGGTGCCGCTCCGGCTCTGACTCTAATGTAAATAACAGTGAGTGAGCGCGTCCAGCACGTGAATGATTGATTGATTGATTGATTGACAGTAAATGAATGAATGAATGAATGAATGGAATACCAGTATAGTCTGGTAGCGCGTGCGGCGAGGCGCCCTTCCCAAGGGCCCGATGCCGGCGCGCGCGCAGGGTCGAGGGGCGTCCGCCCTTGCTCTCCTCGCCGCTCTCGCCGCCCTCGCCGCCCTCGTTTCCGCGGCGCCACCTGCCGCTTCCGGGTCCGGGTCCGCAGGCGTGCAATGGGCTTGGATCGGCGGCCTTGAGGACTCAGGCGCCGTGCTCAAGGCAAGGCTCGCCGGTAACGCCACGGGCGGCCGCGCGGAGGTGCGCTGGGCCCAGGATTATGATGAGGAGACGGAGGAAGCCGCAGATCAAGTCGCAGTCTTTGACGCTACGCATGTCGGGCCATTTGGCGTGGCGGAGATCCTGCTTCATGGTCTGCCGGCCGCGACGCGGTTCGAGTATAGCGTTCAGGCCACCGGAGCTGATGGGGTGGTGGTCGGGAAAAAGACGCGAGGCAGATTCCGTACAACCGCAGCAAAGGGGGCGCCCATGGATTTTGCGTTTGGTTTCGCGTCGTGCGCAGACAACCACTCTAATGCAATCATCTTTGATGTGATTCGCGAACACGATCCGCTCTTTTTCATGCACATGGGCGATCTTCATTACGGAAACGTAGACAGGAACGAGAGCGCGCTCTTTCATGCCATGTATGATCAAGTCATGTCAAATCCGCGCCAGGCGCGGTTTTTTCGCGATGTCCCGCTCGCCTACATGTTTGACGACCACGATTTTGGCCCAAACAACAGTGACGAGAGCTCGCCCGGTCGTGAAGCTTCAATTGCAGCTTTTCTGGAGGCCGTGCCAACGTACCCGCTTGCGGCGTACGATAAAGGTCCGCAGCACTCGCGACGCGCAGATGGCAAGCTCCCAAGTGTGTATTTTTCCTTTACGTTGGGCCGCATCCGTTTTCTCGTGACGGACACGAGCTCCTCGAAGCGGGGCCGCGAGACTGCACTCGGAGAGGAACAGCTTGAATGGTTTCTTCGATCTCTTCGGGAAGCCGCACAAGATTCGCGTGTGGGTCAGATTATATGGGTGAGCACGATGCCGTGGGTCACGATACATGACAAGTGGGCTGTCTTCACAAACGATCGTAAGCGTATTGTAGAAACAATCGAGGAGCTGGGGCTTCAGAGAAAGCTGGTGCAGCTCGCAGGAGACGCCCACATGCTTGCGTTGGACGATGGCGAGCACGTTGCAGGCGGTTTTCCAGTCTTTCAGTCTGCAGCTCTCGATGCCAAACCTACTTGTAAAGGCGGACCATATTCTCACGGAATTTATCCTGGCCGAGGCCAGTACGGCTGGCTCGAGGTTCGTGATGATGGCAAGCAGGTCTGTCTCACGATTCAAGGCAGACGTGTGGACCTGGACACAGGTCGTGAACATACGCTCCTGCAATTCGACACGTGCGACTCGTCCAACAACAGTCCGCGCCGCACTTATTATCCGAGCCCGCCATGGGTCGAGCGCATATGGAAGGTGGTCAAGAAAACATGCGTGCCCGAGTCCTACATGGTATATTTTGACAGCTTCACAGTGTCCTTGCGCATGGTGTTTACAGATTACGCATTGCCTGCCCTCTTGCTCATCCCTGTGGGTTTGTTCCTTCGACAACGCGCCATCTAGCGACCGAGACAAGTCCTTTCTTCACCCTCTTCTTTCGCCGAAAGTTGACACATTGAGTGTAATTTTTTCGGAGAGAGACAAACAAAGAAACATGAAAATAATCATTTCACGCACGATTTTCCACAACTTTATTTCAATGCAAGAAAGGGCAATGTCAATGAAGAAAGCAGATATATCTGCTCATGTCAACAGTTGAAGAGTTTAAGGCAAAGCACGATTGCGTTATGTTGAAATGCGAAGAAGGAATTTTCGCAGGTGAGAGAGGAAGGATGAAAAGGTACAAGGCGCGAAACGAAGCTCACACGCTGTGCTCGTCGCCACCCCGGCCCCCTCCTCCGCCAGGAAATCCCCACGAGCTCTCAAGCAGAACCCGGTCGCTAAAGTCAAAGTCCTGAGAGAGCAGCATAGTGAGCGTCGTTGGTACAAAGGAATACGGAGCATTGAAAAACACAAAAAGCATAGCACCCACATCGGCAAGTACCTTGACTCCCGAAAGCAAAAGCTGACTGCTGCCTTCCTCGAGCCAGACGGTCGAGCTTGCAATTTTCGAGGCCTCATGCAGACCGACAAGAATCATCGATCCAGTTGCCGCGACTCGTCCGTAGCGCATGGCCATGGCACGTTTCCAATTGTTTGAAGAAGCGCCACTTCCAGGAGCATATGCACTCTGTGATCCCATTTGGCTTGGAGGCGGGGGCGAAGGGTGAGCGCCCGGTCCGGGGGCGCCCATGTGTGGCTGGCCTCCATTCGGTGCAATAGTCTGTGGACTTGGCGCATGTTGCCCAGGACCAAAGCCCGCTTGCGGCGGCGCGGAACCGCCAAAGGCAGGACCTGCTCCAGGTGCGGGCCCTGGTCCTCCAGGGTATCCAGGAACGCTGTGAGCCGTGGGCGAAGGTGCATTGGGCCGCACACTGTAGGAAGGAGCCCCGGGGCCTCCAACCGAGGGTGGTGGCGCAGCCGCCGACGGCGGGACGACAACATTGGAAGGGGGAGGCTGCGCCACAGGTGTGCCTGTGCGGTACGCGTCAAGCCACGAGGGCGGAGGCCGCTCTGAAATTGTTGCTGGATCTGAGACACCGCGTAGCGCCACAAGGGTACGTAAGGCGCCCCAGCAGAACCCAATAATACCGGCTGCAATAATGGACATGAATGGGTCAAGGTATTCCTCTGACTTTTCGAGACGACGAATGAACTGCATCCATCCCGATTTTCTTACCTCTTCGAAGCTTGGGCGAACGCGCTGCATGTACATCCAGTCCAGGTTGGGAACGGTGTCCGGGGCCTGTCGTTGCGTGTCGGGGATGTTCTTGAAGATTTCGAGACCAAGGTCGAGCGTGGGCGCAGTGAGCAGCACCTCCTCCCAGTCGCGATCCTGCAGCCTGATATAGAGATCGTGCGTGCCGAGACCGCGCGCGAGGGCAGTAAAGGTGGGAACAAGACGAGGAGCAATCTCCGGATGCATCCGAATGAGTTTCTCCGCGAGACGCGCAAGTGCGAATCCAAGGTCTTGGTACCAAATTTCCAAGCGAATGCTGTCGGCATGAGAGATCCTGTCCGCTCCTGAGCCACGGTGCCCGCCGCTTCCACCTACGCGAAAAGATCCTTGAACCTGAAAGGATCCAGGTCCGGTGCCCATGATCGATGCCCGCAAATCTTTACGACCGCTCTCCACGAGCGACGCAAGCTTGTTGAGCACCGGGACAAGGGCTTCTACGTGTGAGTCAAGGGCGGATACAGAAGCTTCCTTGTTGTAGCGGCGCTCCTCGACGTCCATGTCCGCGAGCGAACCGATGCTGCGGACGAGGACATCGAGCGCCGAGACTGGATCGCCACAATCGAGACAGACGGATTCGTGCCACTGCGTGAGCGCCGTGACCAAAGCGTCGACGAGGTCGGAATCTTGCAAAACCTTTTTGGCCACGCGGCGCTGCGAGACGAGGTCGCAGAGCAAGTTCGCCGAAGGATCAACGATGGAGGGTTCCTCGGATCGAAGTCCCGAGAGGATGGCCTTGTGTAGGACATTTTCTCGAAGTAGAATGGGCGCTGCATTGAGAAAATAAGAGTAGGTTTTGCCGTGGTTGATGCGAAGGCTGTCATGGAGGTCGTGCAGCGCCTCCTCGGTGCGCTGAAAGCCCCAGGCCTCGGTTTCAGCCTTGCGAACCCACTCGGCTGCCTCGCCATCAGTGTCAGCAAGGTCTAGAGCGTGCTCAACGAATTGCGTGCCGGCCATGAAGACCACAAAGAACCCGAGAGCGAGGGAAGGCCGCGGCGGGAAGTCGACCTGGCGATAAAAGGCGAGTCCGCGTTTCGCTTGGCCGAGGGGCTGTGCTTGCGCTCCTCGGGCAAACGCACGAAGCGGGCCAGGGCCTGCTCGTGTGAAGAGCATACTCCTCGCTAGAGGCGCCCTCATCTTTCCTTTGGCCTATACAGCTCGTCGTGGACCTACTTCGACGCCTTCGAGCGTCTGGGCTTCGCGAGCCCTGAGGCTCGCTCGTTCTCGCGCGCCGACGACGAGACGAACGACGACACGAAAGATAAGATAGCTTGTACGCCCGACGCGCGGCCCCTTCGGCACAGCGAGGTTCGGCAGAGCACTGCACGGCGTGGCCCGGGACTGCACGGCGCGGCGCGGCGCGGCACCGCACGTCGGCCGGAGTTGCGCGTTTGCCTTCGCCTAAAACTCGCTCGCCTTGCTTGCTTCCTTGCTTGCTTGGGTTTGAAACAAAGGTTTGCAAGAAGGCCTTGACACGGGTCAGCCAAACCGTGGCCCGCGAAGGATCTGTCTCCCTCCCTCCCGCCCGCCCGCTGCTGCGTCGCGGCGCAGACGCAGACACGGACCCCGCGGCGCTCGCGCGGCCTCCTCTGCACGGCACTGCACTGCACTGCACGCCGCCGCCCGCGCCCGTCCCTGCCGCGCTGCGGTGTCGCCGGCCCGAGCGAGCTCACGAGAGGCGGCCTCGCGAAGGTTGGTTGATCACTTAGTAAGTTGACGCCAAGCAAAGGCGGAGCAGGGAGGCCAAGGCAGACCTGCAAGGCAGACCTGCAAGGCTGACCTGCACAGCGCGCGCGAGCTCGCGTGTCCGGCGGCGCGGCGGAAGACGCGGGCGGCGGCGGCGGCGGCGGCGGCTGCGCGAGAGCGCGAGGCCGCTCTTCCTTTGTTCTCGCGGAGCAGGGCCAGAAGGGGTCGAAAGAATTGGAGAAGATGAGCTACGGGCGTGGCGGCAGCGAGTGGCGGCGCGAGGAGAGCTACTCGCGCGGGGACTACGGCGACCGCAGAGGCGGCTATGGGTCCAGACACGGGCACGGCGGGGCGCGGGGCTTGGCGCGCATCTATGGAACGGAGCAGGATCGCCATAACTGCACGTTCTACATCAAGATGGGCGTGTGCAGGCACGGCGACAAGTGCGACCGCGCGCACAACAAGCCGGCCTTCAGCCAGACGGTGATGATCCCGGGCATGTATCCCAACCCGTTGGCAGCAAAGGTTGCAGAGCGAAAGGACGGCTCGCTGATCCCTAAACGAGCCTCGTCCGCGGAGCGCGACCCAAACTTTGAAGAGTTCTTTGTGGATATGTTCGAAGAGGTCAGCAAGGCGGGTGAGGTGGACGAGATTGTTGTCTGCGACAATTTGTGCGACCACATGATGGGCAACGTGTACATTAAGTTTTTCGACGAGGAGGATGCCGCCAAGTGTCTCAAGCTCGTCTCAGGGAGATACTACCAGGGCAAGCGGTTGGACGCAGAGTTCGTGCCTGTGACCGATTTTTCACTATCTCGCTGCCGGCAGTATGACCGTCGCGAGTGCGATCGTGGCGGTGCGTGCAGCTACATGCACGTAAAACCCCTCGACCGTCGTTTGCAAGATGATCTTTTCGAAGATCAGCCGTACAAGGGTCAACGAAGTGCCGAGCTGCGCAGGCGGCTATCGCAGAGCCGGTCGCCAAGTCCGGCATACCGCTCTCGACGCCGGGGCAGGTCACGGTCACGTTCGTATGAGCGTGACTCGCGATCGTATGGCGGCCGAAGCTCGGTCAGGTCGCGGTCACCGCCTCGAGAGCGGCGTCATGGGGGCCATGATCGTCGATAAATAACTTGAACGTTTATGAGTGTTTTCCGCGAGTCTATGAAATACCGCCTTTTGAGGTGGGCCAGCGAAGCAAGCCCCAAGGTAGATTAGACATGGTCGTCGATCAGAATCATCTTGCGAAGCAAGCCCAAAGGTAGATTAAGTAGCAAGCAAAGTAGTATGATAAAAGGGAAAAAGAGAAGATGTGTGAGTAAACAACTTAGAGCATCAGCAGCAAAAGAGTAGGATTAGATTTGTCGCATACAAGCGCGCTCGTGCGCCTGTTGGCAACAAAAGAGAGAGAGGGAAGGGTAAACAGGTGGCAAGAGGCAAAAAGGAGGAACAGACAGCACTCGAGCAATTTTGTGTGAAGGTACAGAGCGCGCGTTCCCATTGCCTTTCTGTTTGTTTTTGTTTTTGTTTGGTTTGGTTGTTTTATCCTCTGCCTCCCGCTTCAACGCGAGACGTGCGCGCTTAGAACTCCTCGCCCTCCTCCTCGTCCTCGCCCTCGGCGGTCTCGGCGCCAACCTCCTCGTAATCCTTCTCGAGGGCGGCAAGATCCTCGCGGGCCTCCGAGAACTCACCCTCCTCCATACCCTCACCGACGTACCAGTGGACGAAGGCACGCTTGGCGTACATGAGATCGAACTTGTGATCCATGCGCGAGGTGACCTCGCCGATAGCGGTGGTGTTGGAGATCATGGTGACCGCGCGCTGCACCTTGGCAAGATCGCCGCCCGGGACAACAGTGGGGGGCTGGTAGTTGATGCCGACCTTGAAGCCAGTGGGGCACCAGTCGACGAACTGAATGGTGCGCTTGGTCTTGACGGTGGCGATGGCGGCGTTGACGTCCTTGGGGACGACATCACCACGGTACATGACGCAGCAGGCCATGTACTTGCCGTGGCGAGGGTCGCACTTGACCATCATGTTAGCAGGCTCGAAGACCGAGTTGGTAATGTCGCCCACCGACATCTTCTCGTGGTAGGCCTTCTCGGCCGCGATGACGGGCGCGAAGGAGCAGAGGGGGAAGGAGATACGCGGGTACGGGACCAGGTTGGTCTGGAACTCGGTAAGATCGACGTTAAGCTGGCCCTCGAAACGGAGCGAGGCAGTGATGGAAGAGATGCACTGAGCGACGAGACGGTTGAGGTTGGTGTAGGTGGGGCGCTCGATGTCGAGGTTGCGGCGGCAGATGTCGTACATGGCCTCGTTATCAATCATAAAGGCGACATCAGAGTGCTCGAGCATAGTGTGCGAGCAGAGGACCGAGTTGTACGGCTCGACGACAGCGGTCGAGACCTGGGGCGAAGGGTAGACAGCGAACTCGACCTTGGACTTCTTGCCGTAGTCGATGGAGAGGCGCTCGAGGAGGAGCGAGCCGAAACCGGCACCGGTACCGCCACCAAACGAGTGAAAGACCATAAAGCCCTGGAGACCAGTGCAGTTGTCGGCGAGCTTACGGATGCGATCGAGGACGAGGTCGACAATCTCCTTGCCGATGGTGTAGTGGCCACGGGCGTAGTTGTTAGCGGCATCCTCCTTGCCGGAGATGAGCTGCTCGGGGTGGTAGAGCTGGCGGTAGGTGCCGGTGCGGACCTCGTCGACGACGGTCGGCTCCAGGTCAACCATCACGCAGCGGGGCACGTACTTGCCGGCGCCGGTCTCGCTAAAGAAGGTGTTGAACGAGTCATCGACGTTGCCGTCGGCCTCCTGCGAGCAGCTGGGCTTCTGGCCGTCGGGCTGGATGCCGTGCTCAAGGCAGAAGAGCTCCCAGCAGGCGTTACCGATCTGGCAACCGGCCTCTGTGAATCAGTCGAATCATGATGAACGAGCCCATGCGTCAGTCTTTCTCTCTCTTCTGTTCTTTCCTTTCCTTTTCTCTCTCTCTCTCTCTCTCACGGGCGCGTGTGCCTTCCTATTCTCGGGTCCGTGTTTTGTTTGCTCTCTTTTTCCTCTTTCCTGCTAAACGCGAAGAACTGCAACGGTCCTTTGCGCGAGATGGGTCCAGGCAAAGATAAGCATCACAAGACACGAGACCTGCCTGCCTCGCATCGGGCGCAGGCAAGGCACGCGAGGGCGCAAGAAATGCTCGCTTGCTCGAACTTTCGAACGAGCAAGTGCGGCTTGGCTTGGCTTGACATGGCATGGCATATGGCATACGGCAAGTTCTTCTCTCAATCGAAGGAAGGAAGGAACGAAAGAAAGGGTGCCAGCGATCGACGCTCTGCATTGCGCCCAACCCTGCTCTCTATGTCGTGGAAAACTTACGGCCGAGGTGGATGAGAAGGACCTCACGCATGGTGCTTGGACTTTGGTCTTGCGCGCGCGACGGGCTCTGTGCTTGGCTTGCTGCTGCTGCTGCTGCTGCTGCTGCTGCTGCTGCGACGGGGCGGATACGAGCAGGAAAGAAGGTCTGCTGGTGCGTAGGCGAAGGGGATTTGCTGCGAGGCTGCGCCTCCTCCGGCCTCTCCGCGCCTGCCTTGGCGGCACAGTCTGTGCCGCCTCCTCGCCCCGCCTCAACGCCCGCCGCTCAACCGACACCCCGGGTCCCCCACAGCACGCGCTCTCTGCCGCGCCCCGGGCCAGCCTCTGTTGTGCGGTTCCTCCACTGCGTTCGATACCCTTATGCATCGGTCTGGCAAATCCAGTGGCGCGTAGAGAGCGTAGGTCCGCGGAGAACTAGAATTTCCATCGACGCCCCCGACTACGGCCAGTAATGGTGAAAAACGCACCCCAATGAAACGGCTCCCACGACTCTAAAACACTGGAAGGACTTGAAGAGGATCCTAGGACTGCAGCAAGAAGCATTCTCCCGCAGTAGACCATATATTTACTATATCGTAGCTTCAAGTGTGGATTTATAGAGATAAATTTCACGACCCATGCCACTGGCGGTTCAATATCTGAACAAGGGCCCAGTGGACGGATCCGCGCGCTTCCAACCGACCTATTGTAACCGAGGGACCCCAACCCCGCCCAACGGATCTCTCCGCGCTGCTGTCCTCCTCTGCAATAGAGGAGTACGGGAGGAAAAGGATAAGTGGGCGGACGAGACGTAGAAAGTGAGGAAGGGCAGCGCAGCGAGCGGCGCGGAAGCAGCAGCGGGGTCGGGCCGGTGGTGAGGCTTCGTGCGAGCTTTTTACACGAGTGGTTTTGTTTGTCTGTATATGAAGTGGAGAGGAGCGAGAATGACGATGCGCTGATGCCAACAGCTCGCGCGCGTGAAAGGGCGCGACTCGAATGCATGAGTCTGCGTCGCGCGTTTTTCTTTCTTTTTTCCATTTATTTTCTGGCTTCCTATTTCTTGGGCGTTGTTAGCGTTGCGACCGCTTGTGTCCGGGCCCTCTTTCATCTCCGGCTGCACCTGGTTGAGTCGGGAGATGGTGTGCAGCCAGCATGCGCCGCATCTGGCTGCATCATCAGCGTTATCATCGTCAGAAGCAGCAGCAGCTGCTGCTGCAGCGTGACTCGGATAGTCTGATCAGGAGAAAGAAAAAAGGGCCTGTAGCCGGCGCGGACCAATCGATCGATCGAATTGTCGCCGTGGCCCGGGCCGCATCGCATGCTGCGCTCCTAGCTTCGTTTCCTTACAACTTCTTTTCACAGTTCCGAGCGAGCGGTACTTCGACGCGGCGAGGTCCCGAGAGCGGGAGAGTGTGAGAGGTGAGAGAGCGAGCGAGGGAGAGGAGAGCGCAGGTGGCACAGCGCGCAACGTGCTTCGTTGGGAGCGCGCGCTCAACGACTTTATTTTATCACCCTCCTTGTTCTTCCTTTTCGTTTTTGTTCCGACGAGGACTGCTCGTGCTTCCATAGCATCTCGTGCCATCCATCCATCCATCCATCCATCCATCTATCTATCCATCCAGCTAGCCAGCCATCATCGTAGATTGTTTGGGTTACAAGAAGATGCGTCGCGACTCGGAACTTGCATGATCATGAGGCCCAACCGGCTACCCTTACATCATCACCATCTTTGTCACCATCATTTTCTCCGTGTCTCCTTTTTATCAAGCCTAGTATGGCGAAACTGACTGTGAGATAAGATGGATGAGGTGCTTGTGCAGGATGCAGTCGTTCGGCTGGCTGATCGTGCTGCAGGCAGCGACACGACATGCTCGCAAAAGGTCCAGTTGCGTGCTGGCAGCCTCGCCGCAAAGCCTTGGAGATCATCATAAAGCTGCACAAAAATGCTGCGAAAGTCCTCGTCCCACCATACGGCACCGCGAGGCATCGCATCGCGCGCGCACCGTGTCACGACCTGTGCCTTGCCGGGGACACGAGAGAGAGAGAGAGAGAGAGAGAGAGAGAGAGAGAGTAGGCGATCCCACGCGCCAACTGTAAGCAACAGTTGCTGGGGCGGGTGGCGCAAGTGCGCTATCGGCCGTGCGCAAGTGACCCTGGCGCGGATACCCGACTTGCGACGCGCCACGCGCAAGTGGGCTGCGCGGAGGGTGGGTGGCTGCGAGGCCGCAAATGCGCTATGGCCGCGCGCAAGTGCGCTTCGGTCGCGACGCAAGAGCGCTATCGGCGCCGCGCAAGTGCGCTATCGGCGCCGCGGGGCTCGCTCTCCCTGTCTCTCAGGCAGAGCAGAGCAGAGTAGAGCAGAGCAGAGCAGAGCAGATCGAGCGAACGAGGCCGGCTGCACGGGCGCGCGGGCGAGCACGGGCCGGCGGGCGGAGCGGCGGGCGGGCTTGCTACCGCGCGCCGAGGAGGCGGGCGGGAGGCCTTCCCTTCGCGGCTACCGTGCGGCGCGGCGCAGGCGGCGCTCGGAGTTTCGACGCGCGGAAGGGGCCATCCATCCATCCATTCACTCCTTCTTTCATCCATCCATCGATCGACCGCTGCGAGCCGTGCGTCGAGTGAGAGACGCGAGTGCGCGCGCGCGTACGCGGGAGAGCGAGAGTGAGAGCGGGAGGAAAGGAGCGTGCTGTGCCGTGCCAGGGTAAGCCTGGCTCTCTTTTCTTTGCTTTTCTTTTTCTACAAGGTCGCTTTCCAGACGAGGCGTCCGTCCGCTTGGAAAAAGCGAGCGAGCTCGCTCGGCAACAAGAGCCCAGAAACCCGGAGTAGTTCGACTCGCCCGACTTTAACGGAACAGACACCTGTTGCTGTACGAAGGACGGCTTGAGCCAAAAAAGTGAAAAAAAAAAGGGAAAAGAGGCGAAGCCAAAAGCAGAGTCTTCGGAAACCACTGCACGCGGCGCCGCCAGCCAGTCCAAGGGACGCTATGGGAGATCGCCGATTGATGATGTCTTCAAGCAGCGAGGGCGACTCCTCTGGCGTGGAGAGCTGGATCGAGTGGTTTTGCAAGCAGGAGGGCAACGAGTTCTTCTGCGAAGTGGACAGACGCTACATCGAGGACAGCTTCAACCTTTACGGTCTGCGGGAAATCATTGGTCCCAATTTTAAGCGTTGTCTGGACGTGATTCTCGACCGCATCGAGCCCACCAGCAGCGACGAGGCGCTCGAGCGCCAGGTTCAGGATCTCTACGGCCTCATTCACGCGCGATTCATCATCACCAAACGAGGGCAGGACAAGATGCGGAGGAAAATGAAAGACATCGACTTTGGCGTCTGCCCAAGACTTCCCTGCCAACAGCAACCCGTCTTGCCAGTAGGGCTCAAGGACGAAATCGATGTTTCCGGGGTTATGGTCTACTGCCCCAGATGCAACGACGTCTTTTTGCCGGCAAACCGCTGCGGCTACCGGAGCGATGACATGGACCTTGATGGCGCCTACTTTGGCACCACCTTTCCACACCTCTTCATGATGCAGTTTCCTGAACTCTGGCCGCCTGCGCCCATCCGAGTGGAGTCCTATGTACCTCGCGTTTTCGGTTTCAAGGTGCGTTTGCCCGCGCGACCTCTCGCTGACGAAGATACTGTCATGCACGATGAGAGCAAACCAAACCCGGTGCCTGCTGTTCAAGATCAGCAGCAGGCTGCCAACGACGCCAAGAAGTAGATTGTGTGACTTGATCCCTTCGTGCTGCGAGCCATCCTTTTCTTTTTGCTTGGCTGGAGCGTAAGCTGGAGTTTGTGCCACTTACCTCTATGGGCTGTCTCTCCCTCGCTAACAGTCACACCGCTACGAGGCTCGAGCGCGATGGCGGGCGTGGATTGAGAAAAAGAGTTTATTTTTCTTTTGCTCTGTGCTCCTCTGACCCACGTCACCTCATCACTCCACTTCACTTACTCCATTCTACTAATCTACTCCATTCCGAATCTACTCCACTCCGCTCCACTGCAATCCACGCCACTCTCTTTGTTGTTCACCCAAGCTATCACATGAACTGGCGATTAGGCGATCGGTCAAATGAGCAAGTGGACAAACAAATGGGTGGGGGCTATTGTCAAGCGACCGCCGGCATGCGATTGAGAAATGCGCACGTTCTGCGCGATAGCTGACACTCTGGGTACTTGTGCATTGGGCATTGCTTACATGCTTTGGCTTGTCTACCTGCCTGCCTTCCTGCCTAGCTACTTGCGTGCGTGCTTGCCTGCGTCGCCGCACCAGAGAATCATCTATCTATCACATCTCATCTCATCTCATCTCATCTCGACGAACCCCAACCAACGAGCATTCTGAAGACGAAGACAATAACGATGTTGATGCTATGCATTTTCTTTTGCTTGATCATGCCTGCTATTCCGGTTTTGGCTTCTTCCGCCGCCTCTCTCCTTCAACAAGAAGTACAAAGGTTCCATACATTCCACAAGAAATTAGAATTCCAAAAGTAATTAATATTCCAAAGCTTCTTCTGGCGTGGCCGCGGTGTGAATGTCCCACCGCGCATTTCTCAACAACTTAAATGGTAACCGGGATCCGCTATCAATTGCTCCGACAATTAGCTAAAATATCCTCAACCAATTCATTACGATTGATACCGTGCTACATTTGCGGCACGCGATCCACGACGCGGTCGTGCGACTGCCATTAGGGCCCGTTCAACGTCTCTCTCTGTGACAATTTGCATGTCGATGAGTAAGCCGGCTGAGCACGTGCGTTACACCGGATCTCTCTAGACCAAGACCTAAGTATCGGCTTATACCTTTGCGCGAATAAACGTGCAGGCGGTCTCATGCCAGGCCGCTAGCCTGCAAGCTCGCGTCGCACTACGCATAATCATCGGCCACAGTGCAAGAGAAGCAAATGAAAAGAGTACCGTCACAGCTACTCTGACTTTTTTAGGAGACAGTGGTTTCACTCAACGGTCAAAAAACACGTTGAGTCAAGTGCATAGCGAGGTGTCCGCCGCGTTGGAAAGAAAGGAGGCAACCGATTGGAGCACGCCGCGGCAGCAGACTCGTAACACAAGCTCTTGCGCATACGCTGACCTACAAGACGTCGCAAGACACGAGTACAAGGACGCGCCTTGCAAATCAAAGGAATCGGAGTATTCTTTTTCACAGTTCTCTTGCGCAACGAGTGGATACGCACGAGAGTAGTCGACACGCAACCTCGAGCAAAATGACAAGCAAGGCTATCGCCATCCTCGCTATGGTGGCCGTCCTTCTTGGCGGCGCCAATGCCGAGTGCCCAAACCAGTGCAGTGGCCATGGTCGCTGCTCAAACAACGCCATGTCGTTTTCCACTGCAACTTCGACGGTCCCGCGCATCCAGCTGCCTACCGGCGGCACTTACTCACAGTACGGCTGGGACACAGCTAACGTGAAGAAGGACAGCTGCACTTGCTTCACTCGTCTCGAGGAGGGCAACACTGTTTATGCATGGCAGGGCGCTGATTGCTCGGAGCGCACGTGCCCGTACGGCAAGTCGTGGGACGCGGCGCCGCACGCAGACCACGCCCATGATATCCAGGCCGAATGCTCAGACCGTGGCCTCTGCGACCGCAACACCGGCACTTGCGAGTGCTTCCCCGGCTACGAGGGCAAGGGTTGCCGCCGTATGTCCTGCCCTAACGATTGCAGCGGCCACGGTCGCTGCAAGACCCTCCACGAAATTGCCAAGCTTCGCTCCGAGAACACCAACTGGGCGCCGTTTACCGAGTTCGATTACGCGAGTGTTGTTTACGATAGTGCTTGGGATGCTCACAAGGTCCAGGGATGCGAGTGCGACGAGGGCTTCAAGGGCGCGGATTGCTCTCTTGTCGAGTGCCCAACTGGCACTGACCCCATGGGCGGTCCTGGTGCGACCAGCGGCCGTGAGTGCTCGGGCCGCGGCATTTGCGACTACGGCTCTGGTGTTTGCAGCTGCTTCGAGACTTACGGCGGTGACAAGTGCGAGATCCAGAAGCAGTCTTATCTTTAATTTAGCGATGATATGATTGATGCCTTTTCCCACATTCCTGTAGTTTCAAGCAATTTCCGTTCAAGTTGTCGTAGTGCACGTGCGAATACACCATTTTCAGATTTCCTTGATCAATGCAAGCAGCCTCTACAGAAGCTTGCTCTACTGTTAGAATGACAAAAGAAGCTGGCGCGCCTTCCACTCTGTTTTTACTTGAGAAGGGAGCTAGCTAGCCACCTTGCACAAATAGAATAATTCTACTCGGAAAGCAATCGAATTTCAATGTGTACGAGGTTCTGGCGAATACTTTGTTATAAGGAAAAAGTTGTGAGATTGTGCGATGGCATGCTTGCTTGCTTGCTTGCTTGCTTGCTTTTTTAACTTGCTTGCTTGCTTGCTTTTTTTGCTTTTTTTGGCTTTTTTTGCTTCTCTTCCTTACTTTTTTTGCTTGCTTGCCTTACTGTGGATAGCCACTTGGGGATGAGATCATGGGCCATGTGAAGATTACCAGTCACCAGCCAGATGCCGATGGGCGGAGCTGAACGTTTTCGAGACCATTCCTTTTCACACTTGAAGATCTTGTTCACGGAATTCTCGGAAGACTAAAGTCATTGCGTACGATACAGTACATGTGTGTCCATAAAAAGACAAAATGAGAAACTTGGTGAGTCAAACAAACTCAATGCGTCCCGAAGAGCAGGCTAAGGTGCGCGCCGAGGTCAGTGACAAGCTTGGCAAAAACTCTTACACAAAATCGATCAAGATGCCTGTCCTAGAAGCTTTTATTCGTGAGACCCATCGCTTCTATCCTTCTTCTTACTTGGGAGGCATGCGTGCATTGGATCATGAGATTATCCTACCCAAGTCTCGCGTCAGAGTGCCGGCTGGAACGACGTTGCAGCTGGTTCCTACCATGACGACTCGCGATACGCGCTTTATTTCCGATGCAGATGAGTTCAAACCTGAACGTTATTTGCGTGAGAACATTCGTGCACGCAAGGGCTGCCCTATGGCGTCCAAGCTTGATCCCCCGATTGGCAAGGATCCTTTTGGTGGTGGTGCTCGTGTTTGCCTTGGCAAGCGCGCTGCTGAACTTGAGGTTCGCACCCTTCTCTGCGAGCTTGTGCGCGATTATAAGCTCGTTGTCGATCCTGCGGATGCGAAACGTCCCAAGAACAAAACCACTACGATCAACCTTCCTGACCCGATGCCTAAGATTCGATTCGAGCGGATTTGACAATTCGACGTGAGACGCGCTTTCTTCATCGGCCGAAATGTATCTTGGACTCGCACATGCAATAAACCTTACATGCGAGAGACTAAGCCCTACAGTCACAACAGTCAATCATCTTCACCACAAGATTTGTCTTCGTTTGCAGGATAAAAGATAGCCCTGCCTTTGTCTTAAAAGAAATCACAGTCTTGGCGGTCTCGAAGACTCCAAGTCTTCCCCCTATCTACGTCTAGTAGGCTAGGCTCAGCCTTTTCGGAGAGCAACACTTGATTGCTCTACGTTAGATCTAATGGGTAGAAAAAACACACCCGCCTGTCATGAGTGTTTGCACCATGAATTGCAAATCTTTTTACACCTAGATACGTACAGAGTTAAAAGGAGGCAAAGTCGAACTGTGCGGCCGGAGCTCGCTCGCTCGCCTGCGCGCCTGCACGCTTTCTTGCTTTAATATTCGCGTGCGCCCTCGTTCGAGTGTGCGAAGAAAGATGCTCACGCGCTCCGTGAGGAACTTGCGGGCACAGGCGGCCAGGTCAGCTCATCAGCGCCGTCTCACGCGCGTCAAGTCAACTGCAGCAGCTGCCAGCGCAAGCAGCGCTGACGACAAGATCCGTGAACTGAGCGAGGTCAAGGGTCCTGGCTGGTGGTGGCTACCGCGTCTAGTAAACCGCGATATTTTGAGCAATTTCGAAAAACTTTACAATGACTATGCCGATGAAGGTATCGCTCGCATTCGAACCCCTAAAGGTGACATCGCATTGGTCATTTTCGATCAGGACGATATCAAGCACGTGTATCAGGATGAGGGCAGAGACGTGAAGGGGTCTACCGATACTGTGTGGCCACTCCAAAAATACTTTCGTGATCGAGACGGCGACAGTCCAAACAACCACGCACTCAACATTCACCTCTCTGGTGACACGTGGCGACACACACGCAGCTTACTTTCCCCGGGAATCAACACAGACGCTGTGGCGGCATACGAACCTTTGGTGCACGAAGCGGCGACCGCTGCGGTCTCGCATATTGAGCACTACGCGCCGGATAAGCTAGCGAAGTGGGCCCAGTTTGCAGCTTTTGACATGTTTACGTCTTTGGCTATCGGTGAGAATCCTGAGACCTCCGACCCTGCGTGTACCTCGCCAATGACCGATATTGTGAGTCTCGACGAGAAGACGCTTCATATTGCAGTGCTCTTGTCGTTCACGCCGTGGTTTTTGCACCCGCGAAATGGCTACAAGACCATGAAAGAGGGCCTTGATCGCGTCATGGACGTTACCGGTCCAGTTATCGACCGCATCTTTGACCAAGGCACTGTCCCTAGCTCGTGGTTCAAAGATCTGAGGGGCGACCAGGGTCTGACGCGAGAAGATCTCAAGCCAATTATGGGTAACCTCTTGCTTCTTGGAGTCGGTACAACGATGAGCCTCGTTCAGTGGATCATGGTTGCTCTTGCTTTTCATCGCGAGGAACAGACCAAGGTTCGCGCTGAGATTCTTGAGAAAATGGGCGAAAAGCCGTTCACAAAGTCCGTCAAGATGCCGTACATGGAGGCCTTCTTCCGTGAGGCCAATCGCATCTACCCAGCTTCCCCGAGCACGAGCATGCGCACACTGGATCACGATATTGTCCTCCCCAACTCACGTGTTCGGGTTCCCGCGGGAACTGCGATGCAGCTCTTTCCAATTTTCCAGGCCCGCGACTCAAGGTTCAATCCCGACGCGGGCGAGTTCAAGCCCGAGCGATACTTGCGCGAAAATGTTCGCGCGCGAAAGGGTTGCCCGATAACGTGCAAGCTCGATCCCCCAATCGGGAAGGATCCGTTTGGGGGCGGGGCTCGCGTGTGCTTAGGAAAGCGAGCTGCGGAATTGGAGGTGCGAACGCTTGTGTGCGAGATTTTGCGCAAGTACGAGCTTGTGCTCGATCCCGTCGAACAGGCTCCACCCAAGACCAAAATATCGACGGTCACCGTCCCGGACCCATTTCCGCGCATCAAGGTGGTTCGTCTGTAGCCAGGAGGCCGAGACATCGCCACAGCACAACACTACGATTCATCAACGTTTGTTTTTTCTTTCTCTTTCTACGCTCTCATTTGACGCTTTCATAGCACTCCAATCCTCTTGGCCTTCGCTACGCATTGCTGACTACGATTTTGCGCGCTTGCAGCCCGTCCACAAGTGCTGCCCTCGTGCTCGCCCCCGTCCGAACTTGCTTCCTTGGTCTCCCGGGAGCCACCCTATTCTCTACGACATCTCTTCGCTCGCCTTCCTCCGGAAGGAGCGGCCCGGTCTCAGTCTCTTTCGCGCCTCGGCGTCGCGCCTCGAGGTTCGAGGGCAAGGCAAGGCAAGGCAAGGCAAGGCAAGGCAAGGCAAGGCAAGGCAAGGCAAGAAGAAGAAATAAGAGACGAGCAAAGCGAAGCTCGCGGTGGCGGCAGACGAAGCCGAAGAGAGAAGGACCTCGCCTCTTCGCCGGGTCCACCGCGCGCCGTCACACGGTCCGGTCCCCGGGTCGACAGCAGGCGGCGAGTCCGTTCCTGGCGGCCGCTCCAAGCCGCGCGGAGGGAGCCCTGCGCACAGGCAGCGGCGCAGCAGCAGGCGGCGGCAAAGACGGAAGCAGCAGCAGCAGCAGCAGCAGCAGCAGCAGTGCGACGAGCAGCAGCGGGGGGACGAGAGGTTCGAGAGGGACGAGGCAGGCAGGGAGTTTTCGCTTCGCTAGTTTGTGGCGCACTTTTTGCGCAGGGCCAGCAACCAAGCAAGAGCGCCTGCGTGCGGCACTGCAGCGCTGCGCGCGCTCGGGTCTCGTGGGGAGACCTGCAGTCAGGGCCGCGCTGCCTGCCGGTCTGTGCGCCGCGGACGCCTCGCTCCGCTTGCCAAGGTCTCCGCCGCCGGAGACAAGCAGAGCTCTTTGGCCGCCGCTGCGGCCGGCCGACCGAGAGCGGCCTCGACCCTCTGGGCTGCGCTGCGCTGCGCGGCGCCGTCACGGTGTTGGAGGGAGCAGCGCAAGAGGCCGAGATAGAGCAGGGAGGGAGGGCGGCCAGCCAGGCAGCCAGCTGCAGGTCAGACGCGAGTATAGCTGGAGAAGAAAACTGGGAAGATGACGACCGTGGGGAAACTCATCCTCACCTCGGTGCAGGCCGTGTTGCCGGTGTTCTTGCTCATGGGCGTCGGCGGCTGGTTCGTGCGTCGGAAAATGCTGGACCAGAAGTCTGCGCAGACGCTCTCCCTTCTCGTGACGAGGCTCTTCGCGCCTGCACTTTATATCGTGCGTCTGGGCGGAGGTCTCTCACAAGAACTCTTTGCAGAGGTTTGGATCATGACGGTCATGGGCGCCGTCATCATCGCCATCAGCGCGGTCATGGGCATCGTGCTAACGTGGGTGGCCAGGCCGACGCCCTATTTTCGCAAGTACTTTGTGCTTGCCGCCACATTCACAAACTACAGCGCGCTCCCGCTCGCGTTTCTTCAGGCCTTTTGTGCAAGTGGAACCATTCGCAAGCCCGAGCGACTTCAGGTCGAGGGAGAGTCCGTGTACATGGATGCTGAGACGTGCCAGGAGCTTGGAGAAGTGTATCTCTTCTTATACACAATCGTTCCCAGCATTCTTACCTTTGCGTGCGCAAATATTGCCTCGGCTAGCGATAAAGAGAGGGAGCGCAAGATTGCTGCTTCTGCTGCTGCTGCTGCGGCCGCTACCGCCGCCGCCGCCGCCGCTGCTACACCCGGTTCCGAAGTGGATGTTCGCTTGAGCAGGGAGAACAAGGGCGGTACGCATCACCCAATGGGTAAAACTCCCAACAACAATGCCTCCGTGCCAGTAGAACAGGCCGCTTCAGGGACCTCCTATACTTCGCATCAGATGGAAGATGGCGTGTTGGAGCTTGCCTTGCCGCCAACTTCAGAAGTATATGACGAAAGCGCGCCACGCTCGACGTCGCATCAAAGTGCAGACGCACCTTCCTCCTCAGAGACACCACAGGCCCCAAGCAACAAAGGTTTGTCGATTCCTCTACTTTTGCTGCGAACCTTGACGTTACCTGCCGTTAGCGCGCAATTGCTTGGTATTTTCATTGCAATGATTCCGCCGCTGCAAAGCTTTCTCATGGGTGACGACACCGCAGCTTCTCCCTTTGTTGGCATGTTGCGTCTTCTTGCGCCAGGAACTGTCCCTGCTGTCGTATTGGCGCTTGCAAATATGATGGGTCTCAAACTCGTCGAAACACGCTACAGCGACTTGTTAGGTGGAGATGAGGACGTCATGGGTATTTCGAAGCGCACTATGTTCTGGCTTGTCGCTGGCCGCATGATTATCATGCCAATTGTTGGTTTCGCGCTTCTGTACGCTGCCATCGATCTTTTCCCGAAGGACCAGATCTTATTGCTCATTTTGTTTACCGAGCTTGCCATGCCAACAGCAAGTCTTGTTCCGCTGACATCGCCCATCGTGCCGGCAAAGGTTGTCAGTCTCTCGCTCATTAATCAGTTCGTGATTGGTCTCTTCACCCTCACCATCTTTACCTTTCTCGCGCTCACGATCACAACTGATGTAGTAAGTTAGTTTTGCTTCATTCATGTGATTGACAGCGAGGTGATAGGTCACTATGCTGTAGACTCACTCTTCTTGAGTACTATGTTAGTAATAGATGTTTATTGCTCTGCCTTGCTTGCGATATGGTCCGGTCAAAGCGCGAGGCCTCTCTTCTTCTTTTGATCTTTGTGTGTATGTTGCGCAAAAAGAGCCGCGACCCGGAATAAAGATCGCGCAAAATACCGCGTCAGACCTATCGATTAATGGCTGACCTTGGCCTTTCACCGGCCGACAAATCGTATTGCTTCGGTTGCAGAGCCACCACGAGAGCTGCTTGCGTACGTACATGCCCGCTCCGTGACCCAATGTCGGCTTTCTCAGAAGCTGTGCTTTCTCCGGCATGGACTGTCTGCCTGCCACAAGCAAAAGACAGGTCTCCTCGAGGGCGGACAGAGGTGCGAGCTTCTCATGGATGATGGCGACCATTTCTTCACTGCCTCGCCTCGGCAGGGACGCGAGTTTTGCGAGCGAAGAATTCGAGCCGCAGCAGCTCCTGCGAGAGCTGCTGCCGAAGCTGCAGCTTTTCAAATGGCCGAGCCCGCCAGCCACCCTTGCGCCCCCCTGCCCGCAAACGCTAGATCAAGCAAGCTGCAGCTGGTGCACAGGCGTTATCTCGCTGCAGCTGCGGATACGCACTCGCTCGCACAGTCTCTGATTGCGGGAGGAAGAAAAAGAAAGCAAAAGCAGTAGCAAGGCGCAAGGCGCAAAGGCAGAGAGAGCAGAGCACTAGGAAGCTAAACTCACAAAGTCGAACTTGCCGCCTGAACTGCTCATCATGGTGCGAGTCTGTCGAGAAATGCGCAATCCCGGCGCCCCGATCGAGGCCGGGCGCGCGGGCGCTGCGACACCGGGGCGGCGCTGCGTTGCAGAATCGCAACGACCCGGCGCGCGACGGCGGCTGCGACCGCGACCTGGGGAGGGAGGGGAAGGAGCTGGAGCTGGAGCTGGAGCTGGAGCTGGAGCTGGAGAGGCGCCGGGACCATGCTGCGCGGCGTGAATCGCGTCGCGGCGGCCAAGCCGCGGCAGGTTTGGCGGGTCGGGGCGAGGACCAAGGCGACCGCGCCCGCCGCCGCGATTGGCGCCAACGTAGGCGCGCAGGACGAGGAGGGGGCCAGGCTCTTGGAGGTGAGCGAGGTCAAGGGCCCGGGATGGCGGTGGCTCTTCCGCACGGCGCGAGACCCCTTCGTCGCGTACTCAAACCTGTACAATGAACACCGCGACGCTGGCGTTGCGCGGGTCAAGGACACCCACTTCGACGACAACCTTGTCATCTTTGACCAGGATGACGTCAAACACGTGATGCAGAATGAAGGCAAGAACGTGGCAGGCTCCACAGAAATGGTCTGGGCGTTGCGAGAATATTTCAAGGAGGTAGGCGGTGACGTGGCTGGTAACCACCCCCTAAATATGACCCTCAAGGGAGAGCGTTGGCGCGAGACGCGTCGGCTGCTTTCTCCTGGGATTTACACGGAGGCTGTCGCCTCCTACGAGCCTTTGGTTCAAAGTGCCGCTCGCCAGGCCTTGAGTCACATCGAAACTTACGCACCTAATGACCTCGAGAAGTGGGCTCAGTTCACAGCCTTTGACATGTTTGCTGCCTTGGCGCTTGGTGAGAACATTGACACCACCAACCCGGCTTGCACCTCTGACATGAAGGAGCTCGTTGAACTCGACGAGACCTCTTTGCAGCTCGCAATTCGTGTCAGCGTCCTCCCGTGGTTCCTGCGCCCGCGTAACGGGTACGGGCAGATGAAGAAAAGTTTCGATCGCATCATGGAGATTACTCAGGCCGAGGTTGACCGCATCTTTGATCAAGAGGATGTCCCAAAGTCGTGGTTCAAGGACCTGCGCGACGACCAGGGTCTTACTCGTACCCAGCTTGTGCACCTCATGGGTGGCCTTCTCTCTGCGGGCGTGGGCACGACAATGGGACTCATCCAGTGGGGCCTTGTGGCCCTTGCTTTTCACCCGGATGAACAAGCCAAGGTGCGCGCCGAAGTCATGGACAAGCTCGGGGACAAACCGTTTACCCAGTCGATTGCGATGCCCTACCTCGAAGCTTTTATCCGAGAGAGCGAGCGCGTGTACACGGCTACCGCGGCCACCAACCTCCGCAAGCTGGATCATGACATTGTCCTGCCCAATTCTCGCGTCAGAGTTCCTGCTGGCACTAGAATGCTACTGGCGCCAACGTTCGCTACGCGTGACACAGCGTTCAATCCCGATGCGGACGAGTTCAAGCCGGAGCGTTACCTTCGGGAGAACATTCGCGCTCGCAAGGGCTGCCCCATGGCCTCCAAATTGGATCCTGTGATTGGCAAGGATCCTTTTGGTGGTGGCGCTCGCGTCTGTCTCGGCAAGCGCGCCGCCAAGCTTGAACTTCGCACGATTCTCTGCGAAGTTGTTCGCAATTATGAGCTCGTGCTTGATCCTGTCGACCAGGAGAAGCCAAAGACCAAGATGGCTACCATTCTTCTTCCAAACCCGATGCCCAAGATCAAGCTTGTTCGTCTTTAAAGTCAAGTGCTTTGGAGGAATTCAGGATCAATCAAGCTTCTTCCCCCTAAAAGTCAAGTGCAACAATATAGCATACGTATCGCGTGGCAAGCTCGTGTTCTTGTGCACGCGCAAAGAGCTCACAAATTGGGGAAGGCCTTCAGCAAAATGAATAATTTACAACATTAAATAGTTCCGTTCATGCCGACTTTCTCTCGAGAACTACCTTTTACAGAGTGGAGAAGTCCCTTCTCTGATACTTGCTGTCGCGACGAACTTTCATTTCGCGCACATCTCTGCTACCTCTAGCTACTTCTGCTATCATCTCTGGCTGCTTGCTGCCTGCCTGCACATAGGCCAAGCAGGTTCGGTTGAGAAATAGAAAATAAAATGGACTTGACAACGGTTGTACTTTGTGCAATGGAACTGATCCAGTCATCGATGACAATGTCGGAATGTCTTGCCCGTAGATAGAAAGCAGGGCTCAAACATCCAAGGCCAACATCAACCTTCGGGATCTCTTCCAATTCTGTTTTATTCTATTTTATTTTACTTTTACTTTTTATCAGTCAACCAGAGCGCACGCACGTGCGGCCGAGTACCCCTCAAAATTAAAGAACGCGACAATTCGACAATTTGCCAACTTGGCCGGACGAGTAGACGAGCAGAACAGCAAGCGCAGGCAAGGGTCGCTGAGCGAAGAAGCATACGGCAGGCTGGCGCCACTACAAGCGCGTCGCGACAAGCGACTAATTCCCGACGCTGATGAGTTCAAGCCAGAACGTTACCTACGCGAGAACATTCGCGCGCGCAAGGGCTGCCCGATGACTTCCAAGCTCGACGGAGCCATCGGAAAAGACCCTTTTGGGCGTGGAGGACATGTTTGCCTAGGGAGGCGCGCGGCAGAGATGGAGGTTCGCACTCTCTTCTGCGAGCTTCTGCGAAGCTATGAACTTGTGCTTGATCCTCCTGGCCAGTCTCTGCCCAAATTCAAGATCGCTACCATTGGTGTACCCGATCCTTTTCCGCGCATCAAGCTGGTGCGACGCACGTAGGGACACAAGTATGCCAAATAAAATAACATATAGGCCTACTCATGTCTCACCTGGAATCTGAAAATTATGGACTTTGGTCCTCTTGGTCCCAACACAGCACTCACACGGAGTCCGCCTGGTCACCTGTGAGCGATTCCCTAAACTTCATTTAAGGGACTTACCTTATTGGGGTTGTGCAAAAGTTGCCGTTGGGAACTAACTCTGTTGTCTGGCCCGAGTCAAGCCCAGCCAGCCCTGGGGCCCAGACTTTGACTCCCGAGGTCAGGGTCCATCACAAACGTGGGCCGGTGTTTGTTGCTCTCGGCTCTGGGCTTGCGATGCAGGCGGGCGGACCGCGTAACTCGGCCGCCTCGACTTGACGTTCTGTTCAAACGGACGATACGGCGTGCGTAGGAGGTAGAAGGCGTTGAGATGTCGCTTACGGCAGCACAGGACGAGATCAGAGCTCTTGTTGCCAAGGAAGTCCAGGCCGTAGAGCTCCGCATTGCACGTAGGAAGAGGGCTGCCAAGGTGGCCTTGGAGACCGCCAATGATAGCGAGCAGCCTCGTACACTCCTCGCTGTCTTGGAGCGGCTCTGGCGCAAAGGCAGAACGCGAGGAAAAGAAGATCCAACTCAAGTAATCTTGCTGCCCAATGGCCGCAAACTTGCCGGTAGCTTTCATGGTACGTGGGAAGAGCTTGATCAGGACCTCTCAGAGCTTGCGAAGCGACTCGCACGAATGTTAGCGCCCCCAACAAGATCCATGTCGCACCGCTGGGAGCTCGTTTTGCCGACCTTGGACATTGACAGAGTCATCGAAAAAGCAGGCTTTGGCTCTGCTCACGCAGGGGATCTCTGCAGAGCGATGAAGCGACCTCGCAAGCAGCTCAAGTGGGTCGCCGCCCTCCAAGCCTCGATACAGACGCGGCTCGAGGCCTTGATTTTATTTGATCCTTGGTCAGGTGCGGTCCTGCACAAAAAGGCGCTCGATCGTGCCAAGGCCATGTTTGCTTTGATAGATCACACACCCCGGATCCAAGCTTTGGACTTATCGCGCTCTTCGCTCCCACATCCGCGCGATGCCTCGGCCTCCGTGAGCGAGTGTCTTGCCCCACGAAAGACTGCGAGCAAGCTTTGCGACTCTTTCATTTTAGATGGAGAAGAGCTCGACAGTATTCGCGAGCGCTGGACACGTATGGCACGTGCGAATCTCGAAAGCCGCGCGTTCCAGCAGATTGGGTACATTCCAGGTTTGAAAAGGGTACATTTGCCCTTTGAGACGGGCCACGTGGTATTACATCAAGGCCAACATTTCGCTCACATTTCATTCACCCAGGATCTCGGGGATACACCTTGGCTGGACTTTGTGATGGCTGAAAATGTGTCTGTATCAATCGAAGAATGCGTAGCTAATGGGTTTGTTTTACGTGTTCGTCAAGAGCTTGATGAGCCTGTCAAGGTGCTGTGGCGGGCCCTCCATACAGCATGGCGTCGCGGAAAACTCGGCGCAGGGCCAAGCGCCGCAACATTGGTCCACGCCGGCATCTTTGTAGACTACCCCATGCGTCCCGTGCACTTGCCACAAGAAACTGTGGATGTCGTTGCTGATCAAGGCACGCTGGAAAGCTTATTGGCCCGTGCTGGTCTCGAAGAAATGCTTCCCTTTGAATCTCCACCCTTCCCGGCATGGCAGCTTCACCATGAGTTCCATGACTATATTGCTTGTATTGTCCTGGACCCCGGGGCGACAATGCTCCGCGATGACTGTTGGCCGCGTGCAAAATTTCTGGTGCGGGAATTTCTTGGAAATCATGGCGCTCGTGTCTTTGGACATGGAGGGCGCCTGATGCTCATCTCTGGGGAGGCAAGCTTTGAGATTTCGGACTTTTCCGAAGTTGATCGACTCGCAGAAGCCCAGCGCTGGGTTGCAAGCCTTTGTTCACTGCCTGCAAGCGATTCTCTGGAAAAGAGTCTCGCTCAAATTGCCTGCAATGGACGCGTAGACTTTCAAGCCGTGCATGTGCTCACGAATGATCCTTCGTTTGATGCAGAGAGTCTTGCGGGGACGATCGAGATACCGGTGCACCATGTTCGAGTCGACTCATTTCAGATGGATTCTTTTCCGCTGGAATCAAAGCAAGCTTTCCTAGACTTGAGTGACGCCAACAAAGTAGCCGCGAACCTCGAAGAAGTGGAGCGAGGGTGGAAAGCCGAGGTCGCAAGGCAAGAGGCAGCATATCGAGCAAAGGAGGAAGAAGTTCGTCAGCGTAATCGTGCTCGACTCGCCGCAGCAAAGTCAGAGCTTGCGGCACGGAGACGAGCTCGAGCTAGACTGGACGCAACACTTTCTTCGCTATATGACACCGAGCTGGCTCGACGGGCGCGCTGGCGATGGATCAATCTTGCACGTCTGTACGAAAAGCAACGCGCGCTGGTTGCCCTGAATGAGTTCTTGGCAGTAGCTAGTGTCAAGGTTATTCTTCGGGAGCGCGAGGCGCGAGAGGCAGCAACTGACGTCCTTGTGCGTGTACTGGAATGCACCATGGTCGCTATCACCAAGACGTCTTGGTCTGCGGTCTCTGCGTCGGTCCAAGATGAAAACTCCTTGAACGCGGCAGCGCAATGTTCGGGGATGCATCGCGTGCTGAGACTTAAGGAAGCTGCCATGCGCGAGCTCATGACTACCCACTTTAGGCGAGATGTGGAAAGATCAAACTTACGACTTCCCGGATCAGACGAGGATCTGACGACATCATTTCTCCCGTTACGGTCCGCTGCAGCAAGAGCAGAGCGTTGGAAAGAGGATGTTGTTGCGATCGGGCGTGCCAAAGAAAAAAGTCTTTTACTTATGGAGGCAAATCGGCAGTTCATGCTGGAGCAGGCCCAACAACGACTCGAGCGACACCTTTCTGATCGCCGTAAACGCTTTGAAGCCGACCTTCAGGATTTCTTGCACGGTGTGCTCGTTCGCGATGTGGAACGCGCAGCCCGAGAGGATGGCGTAAGTAGTATTCAAATTCGAGGGTGGAACTTGCAGCTGCAAAAGTGGAAACTCGGACTCGCCGACTTTGGTGTGCGCAAAGGTCGGCTCGAAGCACAAATTACGTTGCTTGCCATGCTTGATCGCGTACAAGGTGAGCTCTTAGGAGAAGAGCAGAAGACGTGTCTTTTGCAGAATCACGTGGAAGAAGACCTCCACGCCTTGGTCGCTCGCGAGGACAAAATTCTCGGCGCTGTGCCTGATGACGAAGTGAATCGTGAGCTTTTGCGGACTTTCCGTGCGCGCGCGGGACTTGGTGCGTGCTCTCAGTCGCGGCGCGAGTTTGGTTGTTTTTCGCGCCCAGCGTGCGAATACGCACGAGACGCCCGGCGCATTGCCGAGGCCCGAGCACGAGGCGAGTTGGCAACGCTTGCTTTCGAGGCGGAAAATGCTGCTCGCAAACGAATGCGAGAAGCGCTGAAGCAGCAGGGCCTGGCTCAATCCAAAGCTGCATATCGTTTGTGGCGCCAGAAGGTGACCACAGAGATGCGAGAGGAGTTTGAGCTGAAAGCTGTGGCTCCGACCAAGACTGCTAATACCACTTTGGAGCCTCTCGACAGACTTGCACAGGCAGCTTTGAGGGAACTCAAGTTAGTGGAAGCATTCTCCAAGGAACTGTCAAGAGCTCGGCGTCGCGTGCAACGCACGAGTGAGGGATCTGGCCCCACGCTGACGCTGCTACGTCGTGCTATCGAAGGAGCGTTTCAGTGCATCCCAGGCGCTTAAGCTAGACTGGAACTTCTCGTCGTCTGGTTTCGTTGCGTAAGATCGCCGATGATGTCAATCGGAAAAGAAAACCAAACGTGCCAACCCGGGAACACCGTTTGCAAAGATAATATAGTAATCTATCTTCTGACACCAAATGACGCTGTGCGTATAGGACCCTGTGAACGACGAAAGATCTCAGGCTGCCGCTGATGGTTGCTGTTCTTCGCAAACTCCGCCATCTCGGGCGCTCGGGTTACGTCAACATTGCTCCACATCGTCTCGTCCGTCCCCCACCTCCTTCGTGCTGCTGCAGCAGTTCCACTGACTAATCGGGCACTGCCATTCGCCGCTGCATTTCCAAGTCGATCTTGCCTGTGAGTCCGCCCGTCTCGTTCGAGATTGGGACCCACTTTCCTCCCCCCTAGCCCAGGACCGAAGGCATACGCGAACGCGA
Organism: Schizochytrium sp. CCTCC M209059; assembly: GCA_000818945.1. Classification (NCBI taxonomy): domain Eukaryota; class Bigyra; order Thraustochytrida; family Thraustochytriidae; genus Schizochytrium; species Schizochytrium sp. CCTCC M209059. The sequence goes on from KN805404.1 coordinate 51,526, forward strand.
GTCAAAGACGCAACAACGGCGAGGCAGGTGGGCAACTAGACCGTCAAGAGCGGCGCAAGGCACGAGGCGAGCGCTTAAGAGCCCCGCCCATTTTGCGAGCGCGTTCTTGCTGCTGTGATTGTTGTTGTTGTTGTCGTTGTTGTTGTTGTTGTTGTTGTTGTTGTTGCGGTGAAGAGTGTTTTCGGGGTTGACGACATGAAGTACGCGACTGCCGTGGTTGCGCCCGAGGTGGAGCTTTTCTATGCGCGCGTGGACCCGGACGATGTTGGGTGCCCCAAGGAAAAGCAGCGCAAGGGCCAGACTGTTGTGTTTGTTCATGGTTTTCCCGAGATGCACATAAGTTGGACCTCGCAAATGTACGCGCTAGCGCGAGCAGGCTTTGTTTCGATTGCACCGGACATGCGCGGCTACGGCAAGAGCTCGCGGCCCAAGGACACGGAGGCTTACTCGCTAAAGCATCTCACCGGGGACCTCTGTGGGCTTCTCGATCATCTGGGACTTGAAAAGGCCTTTTTTGTGGGCCACGACTGGGGTGGCGCGGTTGTTTGGGCGCAAGTGTTTCATCACCCTGAACGTTGTTTGGGCGTGGCATCCTTGAACACGCCAACCTCCATGTACGAACGGATGCGCCCCGCATGGGAGGCTGCCGGCTGCAAGGGTCCAATTGAGTACCTTATGACGCAGCCATCCGAAGCGTGCGGGCAGCTCGACTACACGGTGTACTTTAACATTCCGGATATCCCTGAGCGAGAACTCGAAGCGGATGTGCGCAAGACGATTCACGCCTTTTTCCGCTCGCAGGTCTCGGGGGACCGCAAAAAGGATTTTGAGAACATGAAGGTGGGAATGCGCACGGCCAAGGCACGCAAGGACAACAACAGAGGCGTCTTGCACTATTGCCCGCCGCAGCTGGAGCGCGACCCGTTGTGGTCAGCGCAAGAAATGCAAGAGTACATTGACGCCTTTACGCGCACAGGCTTTACGCCTCCGCTTAACTGGTATCGGTGCACGGACGCCAACGTGGCCTGGGATCGCGAGGAAAAGGTGTATGAGCGTAAAGTGAAAGTGCCTTGTCTCATGGTCACCGCCGAACACGATGTCGTGCTGTCGCCCGAGACATCGCAAGGCATGGATGCGCTGTTTGAGAATCTCGAACGGGACCACGTTGTCGCGGGTCACTGGGTGCAACGAGAAGCTGAGGCTGATGTCAATCGCATTCTCACGGCTTGGATTTCCAAGCGCTCTGATGCTGCTGGACCTCGAAGCAAGATCTGAGTGGGAAGAGAAAGCGTTCTCTAGAGGAGAGACATGTTTGCCGTAAGCGAATGAAAACGAGATTCGTTCTCTTGTTGAAATGGGAAAATGGGTTTTTGTTTGCGCAAGGATGGCTTATGTTGAAGACTTGCTTCTTGTCGCGAGATGTAACGGCTTAGTGCTGTGCTCTATTACTTTGTTTTTGAGTTGAAACGTCTTTTTGGCCTACCTTTCTGCAGAAGAAGACCACGGAGGTTTGCTTTCCATCTTTGCAAAACAACAAAGACATTTAATCAATCTCTTCTTTCGTGAGGCTGTGACACTAGTTTGTTTGTGGTCTTTCTGAGTCCGGCCTTCTTTTCTTCCTCTCTTGTAAACCGAGAAGTCAATTGTCTCTTTGGTTCTGCTTTGTTTGCGTGCAGTCTTTCGTGTCTTTAGCTTGAACTTTTGTAACACTTCATGATGATGAGCAAATATGTTGTTGATTTTTTCAGCTCGAGTAAATATCCATGTAAAGCTTTTCAATTTCCTCTTGGGAGGGAACTTTGGGGTTGTTTCCGGGCGATCCGGACGCCAAGGCAGCCTTTGCCATGCGTTGCACAGCAGAGGTAAAGTCTTGCTCCTTGATGCCCCACTCGGACATGGTCTTCACCTTGAGATCGGTGTTGAGGGCGTAGAGACCCTTGATGAGGGCGTCGGCAGCGTCCTCATCGCTGGCTCCAAATGGAGCCATGGCCATGACGCGAGCAACCTCGGCATACTCTGCGACCGCACCCTCGATGGAAAACTCGGTGACCTTGGGTGCAAGCATGGCGTTGGAGAGTCCGTGGGGAACATGAAAGTCTGCTCCGATGGGACGGCTCATGCCATGGATGAGAGTGACGCTAGCATTGCTGAAGGCGATGCCGGCCTCGGTGCTGGCCAGCATCATGGCTTCACGAGCCGCGCGGTTGTCCGGGCTGTAGCAGACCTCGCGGACGTTTTGGCCGATCTTTGAGAGGGCGGCGAGCGCCATAGAGGAAGAGAACGGGTTACGCTTAGCACTGACGTAGGCTTCCATGGCGTGGCACATGGCGTCAATGCCCGTGGCAGCAGTGAGCTCCCAGGGCATGGACATGGTAAGCTCATAGTCGATGACAGCGTACTCGGGCAAGTATGCAAGGCCGATGCAGAGCATTTTCTCATGGGTATCTGAGTCAGTGACGATGGTAAACTTTGTCGCTTCTGAGCCGGTGCCGGCGGTGGTTGGGATGGCAAAGAGCGGGAGGGCTGGGGCGTCGAGCAGGAAGGGAGCTTTGTAGTCCCGCATCTGGCCCTTGTGCACGGCCAGAGCGCCCGCTGCCTTTGCGGTGTCCATAGGGGACCCGCCGCCGAGGGCGACAATGGCATCGTAGTCGCCTTGCTCAACGTAGGCCCGGCAGCGCTCGACCGCTTCGGAGGTCGGCTCTGGGATGGTGTCGGTGAAGGTCCCGTGGGCAATGTCTGCGTCCTCGAGGGCCTTGGAGACCTTGGCGAGAACGCCCGAGGACTCCATGAAGCCATCCGTGACGATGAGCGGCTTGGTCACCTTGGCCTCTTTGACGAGCTCGCCCAGGCGGCTGACCGTGCCGCCGCCCACGAGCATGCGCCGCGGCAGCGCCACCGAGGCGGTCCTCCCTGCGAGACTGCCTAGCATCGTCTCGACGCTGCCGTGCTGCTCCTACCGGTCTCCGTCCTTTGTGTGCCTGCGCGAGCGTGCGAGCGTGCGAGCGTGCGTGCGTGCGAGCGAGCGAGCGAGCGAGCGGCGCTTGCTTGCTTGCTTGCTTGCGATCCCTGCGCACAAGGGCCGCGTTAGGTGTTTGCTCGCTCCCGGCGCAAAGCTACAGTACTACACTACGTACGTACGTAGTATACTCGGGCCAGAGTTGTCTGTAGTATCTTGCAATCGACTCTGCTTGCTTGACCCGATCGGATCCGATCCGGTATACCATCCGACGCGCTGCGCTGCACAGTGATGCGGGTTCATTCGCGGTCGCTCGCCTCGCCTCGCCTCGCCTCGCCTCCTCTGAACGCGGCCGCGGCGCTTCACCCGCTCGCCGCGCAGGCGCTGTCTGGCACACGGCGCTGCTGAAAGCCTTGCACGAGTTGTCATAGTAGTACCACTATTTGATCCATGCTTGTGCATGTCTGCCTGCCTGCCTGCACGCGCGCAGGCCTTCCCTGCCTCGCGCCGCCGGCGAACCGCAGCCGGCCGCCGCCAGAGCAGAGCGGACTGCCGCCTCCCCGCCGCCCGCGCGCCTCGCCCCGGGCTCGCGCGGCTGCGGCTGCGGCTGCGGCTGCG
>KN805404.1:55191-66203 GCA_000818945.1 Schizochytrium sp. CCTCC M209059
GAATCCTTTTTGTTTTTTTTGGGGGGGGGGGGGAAGGGGTCCGCGGCGCGAGGAGAGAGAAAGCGAAGATGGCCTGAGGGCGCGCAGCTGTAGTGCGGTGCGCACGTTTTGACGACGTGGAGCTCGAGTGGTGCGCGCACAGGCGAGGACGCAAGGCGCGCGGGCAAGAGAACAACAGAGAGAATTTGACAAGGCAGCTGGACTTGCCACGCGAGCTGCAAGACCTTGCGCCGCTCGTAAGGCAGACCTCGCCACGCGCGCCAGTGGTGAAGCGAGCGCGTGAGGCATGGAGGTGCAGAGGACGAAGAAGGAGCAGCTCGAGGTGGAGCTGGCGTACGTGCGCTGGCTGCGCACGCAGAATGGGTCTCGGATGAAGACGACCCTGCAGGAAACCAAGGCAAGAATGAGGCGCGACGAGCGTCGCATGGCGCAAGGCGAGGACATCCCGCGGTCTGTGTGGTTGCGACAGATAGCGGAGAGCGAAAAGACGGCGCCCATTCGCGCGGATAAGGAAATGGTCGAGCGACTTGCCAGCGAAAATGTGCTCGCGGCAGAGCTGGCCACGCGCCGCGCTCGCGATCAAGAGCGACAAGCAAAACGCCTCGCCCACCTGCGCGCCAAAATCGAGTCCAGCCAGCAGCGGAACGTGGAGTACCGATTGCGCAAGGAGGAGATGGAGGTGCAGCGTACGCAGCTCCTCGTGACGCGAGGAGAACAGTTTGCCCCTGGGACAGAGTCTCGGGCCGATGACATGATTGCCGCCGCAGCCGCTCTCGACATTGCCAACGATGACGAGCCGCTCTACCAATGACTGCCTCAAGTAACTGGTTGTCTGGAGTCACTGCCCTGAAGTTTATCTTAGGTAGCGAACGCGAACGCGGGCGCGAATGCGAACGCGGAACGCGAACACAACAAATTTTAGATTTCTCTCTCTCTCTTCCAGCTTCTGCTGCTGCTGCTTGTATCGACCGCGTCACGTCACGTCACGTCACGGTCACAGTCACGTCACACATTTCTTTGGTTGGCGACCAAGGTCTAATTTTTGTAGCGGCAGCGACCGACTGCGACTGCGATCGACAGCGACACGACAAGATGTCTTGGGGTAAGCGACCAGGTTTTCGCAAGTCCGTGTCAGAGCGTCTTGGGTGTCTGCAGCTGCTCTCCACACGACCATGAGCAGTGGCAGTGAGCGCATGCTGTAGCTGCTGGTGATGCTATCACGACACTGCCGTCGTCGTGTCGCTGGCGCAGCAGCCACCACAGAATGCACGCAGTGGCTTGGCAGTCCAGCTCCTGCCACTTGACCGAGAATCTTGGCGCCAAGAGCCAACTTCCAAGCTCCTCGACTTGTCACTTTTGCCCGCCACCTCCCGAGCATCTCCGTCCGTTTGTATCCGCCATGCACGCTCGCTCGCTCGCTCGCTCGCCTCCGCTCCGCCCCGCTCCGTTGCCGCCCGCAGCTTCGTCGCCGCCGCCCCCAGCCTTGCGGTGACGGCGGCGTTGCCGAAACGCTGCCCTTCCTCGCTCCGCCTCGCCTCCTTCGCCTAGCCCAGCAGCTGCGGATGGCCGCTGTTGGCCGTACGCAAGCAAGCAAAAGGCACGCTCGAGGCGCCCTCCGATAACTTCATCGCGGCCTCCGCTGCCAATGCTCGCACGCCGCGGCGGCGCTGCGTGGGATCGAATTCGGCGCCCCTGCCATTGGCCCTCCGCCGCCCAGCTCGCCGAGCCCTGCCGAGCGAGCATTTGCAGCGGTGGCCGCGACGAAGGCAAGGCGGGCAGCCAGCCGCGCGGTCGCCTCCTGCCGCCGCCGCGTCCACCCATCCATCTCGCGCACGGTCCCGCCCGCCTCGCACGATCCCGCCAAGAAAGAAAGAAAGAAAGAAAGAAAGATACATATGGGCCTCGCGGGCTTCTCGGAGGCGCAACGCAAGACGCAGTCCCAGCCGCTGCAGACGCTGCTGTGCTGCAGGCGCTGCTCGGCGGTGCTGCAGGCGGTGCTGCGCTGCCAGCCGCAGAGGCGCCTGCGTTCGCGCGTCTGCGGCGATCGGTCGATGGATCGATGGAGGCGTCTTGGGTGCACTTGCGAGGGAATTCGGCGTCTGCGCGTGTGTCTCTCTGTCTGTCTGTCTGTCTGTCACTCTGTCTCTCTGTCTGTGTCTGTGTCTGTCTGGAGTACGAAACAAAATGCTCGCATCCATTGCAGCTCGCGGCCATTGCAGCTCGCGGCCTCCCTCGCCATCTATTTGCCTGCCTGCCTGCCTGCCTGCCTGCCTGAGCGCGGCGCGGTGCTGGCGCGGCTGCCGGGGCCGAGGATTGCGATCTTGGCAGTGCTCGAGCGGTGCGCGCACCGCGCCCGCGCCAGTCATTCGGACCGCCGCGGACCGCTGCCGCCGCTACCGCCGCTGTGGGAGACGCGAGGTGGCCGGAGGCCGTGCGCGCGTCCCCGCATGCCTCCGCAGCTCGGGTCTGCCACACACTGGGTGCAAGTTGTGCGGCTGAGAAGGAGACCGCGGGCAGTGGGGCGTGGGGTAGTGGCAGATTGCAGGAAGTGTCAGTGGGGGCCGGTGGAGAATGCCACTGTAAGGCTCGCGCATGCGCCGCCGTGGGGTCTGGACAAGCAACCAACTGCAAGCAGGAGCAGGGCAGACCACACAAGCAAACCCGGAACTTGACGCACAGAGAAAGGAGTCGGACGCAAGCACGCAAGCACGCAAGCACGCAAGCAAGCAAGTAGGATGATGTCCAAGATGCTCGCGATGGTCGTCGCCGCGGTGGCGGTGGGCGCGGCCCAGGCCGAGATTGACACGGAGTGCAAGACCTTTGCCGATATCTACACCGACGGTGAGGGCCTGTGCAACAACCTGTTCGGCGGCGCCTTCGAGTACATCCCCAAGACGGACTCGCGCTACAACGTGAGCTACACCATGTGGTTCTTCAGCAACGACAACCCGAACGACGCCACCACCGCCAACCGCCTGGCGCTGGGCCTCCACGATGAGGACTACAGCAGCACGGACGTGTGCCATCTCCAGTACGATGATTTCAGCCACGACGTGCCCCAACAGGACCGCCAGCTGCCCGAGTGCCACCCGTGGAACGACAACTCGTGCTGCACGCCCGACATTGTCAAGAGCCCCGAGTACATGCGCGAGGCCTACGGCGCCGAGTTCAACTGGAACCGCTGCCAGACCCTGAGCCAGCAGTGCGAGCGCTTCTTCGTGCAGGAGTACTGCTTTTACGAGTGCGACGTCAACGCTGGTCTCTTCCGCAAGTACGCCCCGCACGAGGACCACACCGGCAACCCCGACTTCAACCAGTGGGAGATGGAAAAGATGCCCATCCAGGCCGATTACTGCGACTCCTGGTTCGAGGCCTGCCAGAACGACCTCTTTATCACCTGCAAGGACGACAACGGTGAGGTCTCTGGCAACTGGTTCTCGTGCCCATCGCTGACCCCTGAGGTTGAGGAGGAGAAGGAGAAGCTCTCCACCGGCGCCGTCGTTGCCATTGTGATCCTCTCGGTGGCCGCCTTCCTTGCGGCCTGCTGGTCGTGCCTGCTCATTCGTCGCGAGCGCATGGGCAAGCCCGTCTTTGCCCCCGAAAACTTTGACAAGATTGGCGAGAACGGCCCGGAGCCCACGCCGTCCTCCGTCAATGGTGATCGCAACGTCGGCCTTGCCTAAATTGCGTCCTCTCTCGAAACGTTCCTTCAGGAACGCGAGATAGGTTCGCATGCAGTGCTGCTGCGAGTGGATTAACGCTACGCTCCATTTCATGCGTGGTCTGTTCCGCCTGTCAGCCAAGCAATTTTGCTAGCTCGCATCGTTTCGAAGCGCACCACTTGCGCGGATGTGATATGTTTTTGCAGTCAAGGTCGGGGGTGCGACTTAGTGTCGCTGAGATCAAACCCTTTGAACCTGATCAGATTGGTAATTCTTGCGAAGGGAGTAGGTAGGGCGCTCGCTTCTGCTGCTGCTGCGGCATTTGGCCGATACGTCTCTTGAGATCGATGTCTTCATGGCGTCTATTTTTTTTTCTCAAGGGACTGTCTGGTCAGCGCAGCGAGTAGAGCAATGTCCTTCTGCCTTGACTGTACAATTTCTTTCACCTTTGAGCGCCACGCGCGTTGGACGATCTCGAGAAAACAAAATCAATTTTCAATGTCCTTTTTCATATTTTTGTTTCTGAAATCAGTCATTCGATCGTTCATGTGTATGGCGGCAGAACGTCAAGAGTTTGTTCATGTCCTCTTTGCCTTGTCTGTATACGATCTCTCGTCCTTTTGCGCCACGTGCGCTTGGACGATCTCGAGAATATCAAATTTAACGAGGATCCTTTTATTTGTCGGAATTAATGATGTAAACGTCCATCTTTATGGTGATAGAAGGTAAAGAGTCTGTCCATATCCTCTTGCCTTGACTATATACAATCTTTCGCCCTTCTGCGTCATGTGCTTTTTGATGATCTCGAGAAAACAAAAACAAAATTTTCCAATGTCCTTTTTCATTTTTTCCTGAAATCAATCATTCGATTGCTCATGTGTATGGCAGCAGAATGTCAAGAGTTTGTCCATGTCATCTTGCCTTGTCAGTGTACGATCTCTTGTCCTTGTGCGCAACGTGCGCTTGGACGATCTCGAGAATATCAAATTTAACGAGGCCATCAATTTTCTTTTTCCTTTAATTTGTCGAAATCAATGATTCAAACGTCCATCTTCATGGTGATAGAAGGTAAAGAGTCTGTCCATATCCTCTTGCCTTGACTATATACAATCTCTCGCCCTTTTGCGTCTTGTGCTTTTTGATGATCTCGATAAAGTCAAATCCAATTGTCAATTACTTTCCTTTTCATTCGTTCGTTCGTTCATTCATTCGTCCATGTTCATGGCGCCAAAGTGCTAGGAGTCCGTTTGTCGTTCGATGAGTTGCTCGCTTTGCTTCCTGCCAAGGCGCCATCGGTCTCACCTCTGCCTGCGCACACCCACTCCCCCTTCTTTGCGATCGCCAAACGCCTATACTTCTGCTAAACTGTAGTATGACTATACATGCCGCCATCAACCAACGTGTGCGCAAGTCGGAGTCTTGATCGTGTCAGCGAAGTTCAACAAGCCCATTGTTCACCAGTAGAAAGTAGGGATGGGGCCGGGCTCGTTCGTACATCTCGTAGGGCCTAGTCTGTGCGGGCGCAGCAGCCAGCCAGCTGTGAAGAAGGAAGGAAGCAAGAAAGGAGCGAGTTAGCGAGCGAGCGACTCGGAGCGAGCGATCGCCTGTCCGGCATCCGCGCCTCGTGCCCAGGACGAGTCTGGCTCGCCGTGTGTCCTGCGTGCCGTGGGCCAGGTAGTAGTGCGCGTGCAGCGCGTGCACACACCGACTCGCAAAAATTTTAACCTCGGGGTCGCGAGACGCGTGTCCCTCGCGCGCAAGTCGGCCAAATGCGCCAGACAATGGAGCAAATGAAAAACCCCACTTGAGCCAGGTCAGGAAGCAGCTAGGAAAGAAAAAGTATGAAAAAGAAAAAAAAAGAAAAAAAGGAAGGAGGGATAGCGCATTTGCGGGCGCACATAGACGATTTGCGGTGCATCCGTGGCAAGTGCAGAATCTCCGCATACTCGATTTGCGTCCATTCGCGCGGGGCACGTGCAGCAGCGGAGCAGAGGACGGAGAGAGGGAGGAATGCAGGCGCGGAGGCGAAGCGGCGGCAAAGCGCGAACACGTGACGGTGCACGTGCCGGCGCGGGGGCACGCTGTGAACGCGCGGCCGCGGGAGGGCGGCGGAGTCTCGCGCAGCGGACAAGCGGGGGAGCGAGCGAGTGAGGAAGCGAGCGAGCGAACGAACGAGCTCCACTCCATTCCTTGCGCGGTGCTCACCGGCCCGCCAGCCCACGCACGCAAGCAAACGAGCAAGCAAGCAAGCAGATAAGCAAGCAAGCAAGCACACACGCACGCACGCACGCACGCACGCACGCACGCACGCACGCACGCACGCGCGCACTCGCCCATCATGAGCGGGAATTCGGTGGCAGAGCTGGAGGCCTTTTACGAGGAAGTGGACCCCTCGCGCGTCAAGAATGTGCAGCCTCTATTCGAGCGGTGGACGTTCATGGAAATCGCAGAGGCCGTCTTTACCAAGTATGGCCATCTGCCGGAGGGATGGCCCGAACCACGGACGCTTGGATCAGGGTCCGGGAAAGGCCCCAAGGCGAAGAAGACCAAGTCTGTGAAAAAGTCCATCAAGTCGCTGCGTAAGCCGAGCATCACCAGGACAAAACCCGTGCCCCCTGCACCGCCAAAGGGCGCGTCCAAGGAGCGCGTCGAGTCCATGAAGGCCGAGGCCTTGGCAGAAGCTGACCTTCCGCCTCAGCCGCCAGCTCTGCCGCGTGTCTCTGAAAAGCCGCCTGTCCCGCCTCGGGCGCGACCCGTGTCAACACGCATCGTTAAGCCACCTGCGCCTCCAAAGGGCAAGCCCAAGCCCCCGCCTCGCGACAAGCCGGCTGCCCCAGTCGCCAAGCCGCCTCCGCCGGTACGACCTCCTCCTGCCGAAGTTGAAGAAACGGACGCAGAGGAAGACTTTGAGGAAGAAGAAGAAGTAGACCAAGACGCTGGCGGCGCAGATGGCAACTTTGTCGAAGGTCTCGAGGTGGTGGATCCTTCGCATCCCGATTTGGTCAAGTACGAGCGCATGAAGAAAGCTGGACTCCCACAAGGCGCAGTCGAGAACTCGATGATTCGAGATGGCGTGCATCCTTCGTCCGTCTTTGGTCAAGACACGATGACGATGGCTCCGGCGCCTGGCGTTGGCGACGGTGCTGCTGCGGCCCCGACAAAGCCGAGCAAGCCGGCTCCCCCTGTTAAGGTCGCCAGCAAGCCCCCGCCTCCTGCGAAGGCGGCAAACAAACCTCTGCCTTTTGCGAAAGCTGTGAGCAAACCTGCGCCACCTGCCAAGCCTGCAGCGAGCAAACCTGCGCCTCCTGCCAAGCCTGCAGCAAGCAAACCTGCGCCTCCTGCCAAACCGGCCGCAAGCAAGCGTTCATCGGGTACTAATACAATTCGCAAATCCTTTCGTGCTCTTGGCGCAATGTTTTCGGGAGGCGGCCACACATCCGTGGAGAAGGAGCCCGAGCCAGAGCACGAGGAGCACCGCCATGTCGCCACAGGCATCAGGTCAAAACAGGCGGCACTCGCAGGAATCTTTGGTGGCGGCGCAGCAGCGGCTCCAAAGCCTGCACCCGCCAAAGAACCTGTCGTTAAGCTTGGGGGTGGTGGTATTGCTGCAAGGCAAGCTGCAATTGCGGGTATCTTCGGCGGTGGCGGCGGTGGCGCAGCGTCGACGCCTGCTGCCACAAGTCATCCGGCTTCTGTAAAGCTTACTGGCGCTATTGCCGATAGGCATGCTGCCCTGGCTGGCCTCTTTGGTGGTGGCGGCGGCGGCGGCGGCGGCGGCGGCGGCGGTGGTGGTGCGCCCACTCCCGCAGCTTCGACCAAGCCTCCCGCCAAAAAGTGGCCCAAGGTTGGCGCTGAAGGCAGTGGCGGCGGTGGAGGCGGCGGTGGGGCTCCCTCTGCCAGCAGTGCTGACGATGATCTGGAGCTCTTGCCTTCTGATCATCCAGATATGGGCAAATACGAACGTATGCAGAAAGCGGGATTGCCGCAAGGTGCAGTGGAAAATTCCATGGTTCGTGATGGCGTGCATCCATCGTCTCTCTACGGTAGCAATGTGCAAACCGTCGCGCCCAAGACTGGCGGCGGCGGCGGCGGTGGCGGTGGCGGTTTTGGTGGAAGCGGTGGCGGCGGCGGTTTCGGCGGCGGCGGCGGTGGTGGCGGGGGCGGCGGCGGCGGGGGTGCTGCTGCGGCTTCTGCCTCTTCGGGTTCGGGCGGAGCCCCGATGCAAGCTCGCGTTGCGAGTTCCGCACCGTTGCCCTTGGGCCCGCCCCCTGCTGAGGAGGAAGAAGCCTCACCCTGGGTCACCATGTTTTCCGAAGAGTATCAGACCAATTACTACTATAACATGGACACGGGCGAGTCGACGTGGGTGGACCCTGGTGTGCAAAAGGAAAAGAAGAAACCTAAGAAGCGAGCTCCTCCTCCGGCGCCACCTGCTCAGGCTCAAGCTGCGGTGTACGCCTATGTTGTGTACAATTTTGCGCCATCCGGCGCGAACCCCGACGAAGTCCCAGCGCAGGCTGGTGAGGTGTGTCAGGTTATGGAACAAGGTGGGGATGGCTGGTGCCAGGTCAAGTTCCAGGATGATCGTTATGGCCTTGTTCCAACGAGCTATCTCACGCCTGCGCAATAGAGGCCTCGTCGACCCACTCACCCCCCTTCCCCCCTGATTAACATCATTGTTGTTTTTGTTGTTGTGTTCGTTCGTCCGTTCGTTCGTTCGTTCATTCAGTCATCTTCATTCATTCGTTCGTTCATTTGCGAAGCGAAAGTTACAGCATCACGAGCGCGTGCAGGAATGTTCTTGATGACTTGTCATCGGTCCACGACTTGCGCTTTCAAGGATGATCTGGCTGTGTTACGAGTAGGAAAACAAGTTTAGCAAGACAAAAAGAACTAGGCAGGTTCACGAGCGCGTCCAGAAATGATCACGATAATTGTCATTGGTCCGCGATTTGCTCTTTCAACGATGATCCGACTGCAGCTAATACTTTGTATCGAAGCTGCCAGGTCCGTTGCGTGGCAAACGGCGCTTCGTAGTTGTAAGACCGTCGCCGCCGGAACCGTTTTCGGAGAGCACTCTGTCGATTGTATAAAGCATAAGAAAAAGAAAAGTAAAATAGGGGTGCATATACATTGCAGTACCAGAAAAGGTCTAAACTACTAACGATGACTAAATCTTGGCGAGGCAAAAATGTGCACGTGCGCGTCGCGAACCCAAGCATGCGTGGCTCAATGACATCTTCCACTAGCTTTCCCGCGGACAAGCTGCTATCGCGGACGTCATTGGCGCATCATTACGGAAGCAAGCGCAGAGGGAAGCAGCCATTCACAGAATGCTGTGTTTGGCAGCGATAAAGGAAGTGGTGAGAAATGCCGGGCTTGCGGTGGAGACCGAAGCAGGAAATGCTGTCGTTGTCTTTTCCGACTGCCTGATTGTCTATTTGCATTGCTGGCCGGCGAATGTCGCAGACAGGAAAGTCAGGCCAACCAGCCAGCCGTGCGGTCGGGAGGTAGGTCGGTAGATGAGAGAAAGAAAGGAAGGATGTGGGTGAGTGAGTGGAGAGCGCGCAGCGCGCGATTCGGGCGACTTTCTTAAAAGGAGAGCACGAGAAGCTCGCGAAGCTGCTCCTCGTCCTCCTTGCGGACGAAGCGGCCCTTGACGCGGAGTCGGCTATCCGCGAAGTTCTTTCGAACATTGTACTTTACACGTTTGCGCCAGATGCGCTTCTCGCGCTTGCGCAGGAATTTGTCAATGAGGCGCTTGCGCTCATCAGGCGAGTAGGCGCCGACCTTGCTCATGCGCATGACAGGCATGGCGTCGCGGGAGAAGCGCTTCTCGACGACGGCGACAGAGCTGGAGCGCGCCCTTCGGGCGGCGGCGGCGGGCATGTCGGCAAGCATGGAGGCGCCTTGCAAGAGGGAGTCCATGTGGCCATGCTGCGACGGGATCGCCTTGAGGTTGGCGGCGGCGGCCACGGCGGAGGCCGAAGTCGAGGACGGGCCGGCGACCGAGGAATATCCGCCGTGCATGAAGGCGCGGTTGAGGTTGAGGAGGGCTGCGAGAGCCGTGTTGGGCGTGGAGCCTGCGCCGAGGCCAGGGGGCTCGGAGCGGGTTTCTGCGAACTCGACGTCCTCCTCCTCATCGTCGTCGTCGTCGTCGTCGACCTCGACTTCGTGCATGTTGTTGTTGTTGTTGTTGATATTGCAGGCCTGGATCACGGACATGGCGTCATCGCCATGTTCGCCGCGACTTGACTCATCGTCCTTGGCCTCCTCTTCTTCCGGTGCGTCTCCCTCGTCGATGGATCTCTTGTACGACGATGCGGCGGCGTCGCGGTTTTTGCGCAGCATGATCCGGCGGCTTCGCGGGCGGCGTGGCGGTGCGGCGGTACCACTACTCGGCGCGTGCCTGCTGCTGCTGCTGCTGCCGTTTTTCCTCTCTTCGACGGCGAGCATGTCGCGGGATGCGCTGCCGTATCCGCTCTCGGTATCGTCGCTCTCCTCGGCGCCGTCGTTGGCGGGCGCGTCCAGCTGCAGCGCGGCGGGCGTCTGCGTCGCGAGGCCGGCCCTCATCAAGTCCGCGGCCTTGGCGGGCGTCAGCGCCGGTGATGCGTGAAGGTAGAACAGTGCGCGGGCCGCCTCGGCGGCGGCCTCGCAGTGCGGCTCCATCATGCTATGCTGCCTGCCTGCTTTCTCCTCCCTCCCTCCCTCCGTCCTCGCTCGCTCGCTCTTGCTCGACTGCGCTGCGCCGCGCTGCGCTCGCTGCCTGCCGATCGGACTCGCGGGATCGATCGACCGATCGATCTATCTATCTCGATCCTGGTTTGCCTGTTTGCTTTCCTCCTCTTGCTCTGCTTGTTCTGCTCTGCTTGCTCTGCTCTGCGCTGCTCGCGCCGGCGCCGCTTCCTTCCCGAGATGGTTTGCATTCGAAACACGCAGGAGGAGAGGAGGGGAGGGAGGGGCAGAGCATGGGGCGCACCCGCAGCGGCGCCGGCTGCGGGACTCGTCTGCGGGGCGGGGTGGGGGAAAGTAGAAGAAGGAGCGAACGAACGTGAGGTATACGTACTTGGGTCAGTAGAAGAAGTAGGATGCGCGAGCGACTGTACGAAGCTCGCTCGCTCGAGGTCTCGCCGCGGCCATCGCCCCGCGGCCATCGCCTCGCTTGCAGCCTCGTCCGGCAGCTCGCGGCTTGCAGCGTGCAGCGTGCAGGGCGGGTCTCCGCCGGCGTCACCGCGATGCAAAAGCCCTTGGTCGAAGCGCGCGCTCTCTCTCTCTCCGCTCAGGCTGGCTCTGTTCGCGGCCCCCTCCCTCTCTCTGCGCCTCACGTGTCGGCCTCCCTCCCCGCCTCCC
>KN805404.1:74474-90570 GCA_000818945.1 Schizochytrium sp. CCTCC M209059
TTGCTCGCTCGCTCGCTCGCTCGCTTGCCTCGAGGCGAGGCGAGGCGAGGCGACTCGCGCTGCGTTGCGTTGCGGCACGGATGGAGACGACACGCCCGCCCCGTCTGCGTCGCGAGGCCAGGGATGGAGCTGGAGCTGGAGCTGGAGCTGGAGCTGGAGCTGGATGGAGGTCTCGCCGGAGCGGCACAACAGAAGAACCACGGGCGGGGAGTGGCTGCATAGCGCTCGCTCACGCGCAGACAAGCGAAGCAACTTGAAGCAAGGGCGAGCGAGCCTCGCGACTTCGATGACGGTGAAGCAAGATACGCTCGCACGGGGGGGGGGAGGGTGGCAGGCGCGCCGGCGCCTGGGGCGGTGGAGCTAACCTCGCTTGCTTGCTTGGTGGAGCCGAGCCGAGCCGAGCCGAGCGGGCGAACGCCGGTGCGGCCCGCGTCCGGCCGGGCCTCGACCGTCTGTATGAGAGGCGGGCGGGCCGACAGTCGTTCTCATCTGCGGAACGCAGATCCAGGGCGGGCAGAGAGGTGAGTGCTCCATTCGTATCATAGAACATTACTTTGGGGCACTCAGTCGTGACACGCTAAGAGTACTAGTAGCGATTTGCGGTTGCGGCGCCACGTACGATCTTTAGACCATTTCAATGAGGGAAAAAAAAGCACGCTACTGTGAAAGAAACGTGTCCGTTGAAACCCGGTAGTCTTTGCCTGGGCACAGCTCTCATCAAAGGACTGTGTTGGATCAGAAAGAAGATTGGTAATGAAAGCTACAAAGGAATAGCTCAGCGAGACTAATCTGCGCATCCAAACGCTTCTGTGGGATCGCCTTGAGACCGGGTTCCGGCTGCGATGCCTTATCGATTTTTTCCAAGCTGTGGCCAGCAGCTAGCCCGGCCATCACCATCATCACATGAATTCCGCAATCAAATGTGTTGCCGAGAAATTGAGCACCATAATAGTTGACTGGCCCTCTCCATCCATCTGTCGCAAATAAATCGGACGTAGCCGGGGCCTTCTTCATTAGGCGCTTTGATCTGCGCCTGCCGCAACGACTACGGCGACTACCCTGGCCAAACTTAAGAGACGTGTCTGCACCCTTTGCAAACTCGGATTCGCTTCCCGTCCCCTTCAAGTCAATTACAGCCACTGCTTTTGATCCTTCCCTTTCGTTCGAAGGTTGTGGGAGGGTCCTTAACTGCTGCCTAATACCCAAGGCATAAACCAAACCTCTCAAGTGCATTTCGATCACTTCACTTCGTTCCTGGGCGCCTTTTCTTGAATCAAAATAATTACGCGTGCGCTGCTCTAGGCCCTACATCGAGATACACCAACGTCCAATGAGAGCCGTGGCAAAATGGCAAAAACACAAAGTTTGGGTTCCTGGGCACGCCAGGCTCATGCTTTTTGATTCTCTCCCAGCGTGCGTAACCTTGAGATGCTTTCAAAGCATTGGCAACCTCATCGTGAAAGTTAGCATCCATGGTACAGGTATCTATACACACAAATGCGCATCGACGACACGAAGGAGCTTTACTAAAGCTGTGATCGCAAAGGATTTCAACAAAAACCTTCATAACGAAAGAGGTAACCAACCGGGCTTATCTCAACGCTGTCGAAGCCCTCTGACCGTGGCTTCTTGGCGTACAGTCCATCGTCAAGGCGCCGCCCGCTTGGGTAGTTACTGTGAATAAATTCAAAGTGCGCTCGTCCGCTCGTCATAGACCTATTCAAGACACTATGATAGCCGTGAGGGACTCCTTCGTCGCTGCTTTGGAGGCTGCAAAGCGGGGTCAAGACTCGTGCTGGGGACGCATTTTGGAAATCCATTCGAGTCAATTTGAGAAGTTCTGATTGTTTCCAGACCTTGAGGACTCTGTTGCATTCCTCACCTGCAAGATGCCCCCTCGTCTTTCTCTCTTTCATGACAAATGCTGCAAAACCATTTTGGGTCAAGCTGTTCCGCGCAACGCCAAAGTTGATTGGAGGAAACAGGCCCTGGTTCCATTTGTGCAGGCGTTATCGGCAACAAAGCTACTCCTTCATGCTGAGTCTCAAGCGGTGCACGCAGCAATCGCAACGTTGTTGAGCTCGAACTGGCTGCTTTAGCCGTGTCAAGCTTCCCAAGACTCACGCTTTTGCCTGTTATATCCTTGATTACTTCCTCTGTCATCCCTGTCGCTCGAAGTATCTCCAAGGACGCTTCATACGACGTCATGTCGAGGCTCTCGTTGTCACGACTCGCGTCGAGATCTCTCTTACTAGCCTTATGATGTTGCCGTTGCCGAAGTTCGTGCACAGCATGACGGTCGCTATATTGCGTTTACCGATACCTTGTTGACCACACTAGAAACTCTTTGACCTGTGTTGAAGTCTTGGACCGAAGACCCTTTTGAATCGGGCCCAATCAGCATAGAAAATCCGGCAATCTGCCAGGCGTACCAGCCAACCGATGCATTCCAAATCTGTGCCAGATTTTCAGACTTCTTCAAAGCATCGGTGAGAGAGGGCCAGTCTTTGTAGTGCTTCAAAAGAAGACTGCCAAGTATGCTTCAGGATTCAAGCTCGATCATTGTAACCTCCATACACATCTTGAGCTTCTTTCATGCCCATTCACGTCATCTTGTCGCAAAGTGCAGAGATCCGATCCTTCTCTACGGTTCGGATGGACTTTTAAGGATCACGACGACGTCTTCTTCTTCTGCTTCGTGTATGCCTGCGTCACTTGCCTCGCCCGCCTCGCTAGCCACATCGTTGTGAGGGCTTCGTTGTGCGGCAGGGTAGGGCTCTTCAACAGCTTCGTCTTTAGAAGCATCGCGCCTCCCCTGCTCGTGCGTGAAGCGCGCCGCTTCTTCGTCCGTCCATCTGCAGCTGCGTTACGTCGAGGCAGCTCGCGCTGCAACCAAGCAGAAAGGATGATGCTGCAAATGGTTTGGCATGGCTTTTTTTCCTCTCCTCGCTCCACTACCTGCGACCTCACCAATGAAGGCTATGAGAGAGGCAAACTAAGTTGTGACGAATGTAACGAGTGGTTTTGAGTCGTTCATTACAAAGTGTCACATCACATTCCACTGGGGGCAGACACTCTAAAAGGTCTGCGGGAGAACTCGGAGGCATTCATGTAAGATCCACTGAGTAAAAATTATGGGACATAGACTATGTGTCCCCTTCGTAATATTTCTTCATTCCATGACTTTTTTTGAAATACATGAGGAATTCAATAATTAAACATTTCGAGAAGTTGAGCCAGAGGGACCTTTCTTTTCAAGTCCCGGTGATCTACCCGATCCTTTCCCTCCTTTTCTCCCTTTCTCCCTTTCCGCGCGGTGTGAATTTTTTGCCCCCATTTCAGAAGGCAATCAGACATTCACCGCAGAGAAACGAGGTGTGCGCAATGAGAACGCGAGATGAACGGCACGAAGAAAAAAAATCAGGGCCTCGAACGAAAAGCGTTGCGCAGCGTGGCGCAGTGCAGCGCGCACGGAGGAATCACCGGATACTACCCGTCATTCTGCAGCTGCCATGGACAGCTAGCTTGCAAGCGAGGCGAAGAAGCCGTGGTCGCACGAAATGTACAAGAAATCAAGGACAAACGACAGCCCGCGCGCGCGCGCGCGAGAGAGAAAGAGAGAGAGAGAGAAGGCACCGCCTCGCCTCTTTTCCCCCGCTTGCAAGCCTTGCTACTGGCCAAATCCGTTTCTCCCAACCAAGGACCTGGGCGGTGCCCGTAGCGGTGTCAGTCGTTGAAAAGCAGCAGTAAAGGGGAAAAGGAAAAAAGGAAGCAGAAGACTTGGAGTTGAGACTTTTTTGGAGCGTTGAACCTCGCGTCTCCCGGAGTGCGCTTTGCTTCTCTACTTTGTACCCAAAACTATAGAGAAGCTAACCAGCTAGCTAGCTAGCTGGCCTCTTGCAGTGAGTAGCTTGCACACCACTGCACCGCGCATCGCGCACCGCGTACACACTCACCTGTGCTTCCTTATATTGCTCCAAGCGGTCAAGCAAGCTGCTAGGCAAAACTTGCTCGTTGCATGAGTTTTGACCAGGCAGGCAGGCAGGCAGGCAGTCAGTAAGTAAGTAAGTCAGACAGTCGGTTGATCAGCGAGGAGAGACGGAGAGGCGAACCATCCAGCTTCTCTCCTCTTTACTCCTCTTCCTCTGCACGGTCAAGACACAAGACGAGTAATACTCAGTCGTTGGCCTCGAGAGCTCGAGGCCAGAGCGCTGCGCGCGCGCGCCGCCGCCGCCCTTCGAGTGCTGCGACTTCGCGGTGCCTTCCTTGTGCGTCGTTGCACGACCGACACTCACGCCATAACCCGGCGAAACATCCCGGGCACGTCGCGCTCAAACGGAACAGACCTCGACCTCGTCGCCAGCGGCGAAACGAAACATTTAGCAGCAGCGGCGAGGTCGAGCGAGCACACACGCACCCAAGCACGCACACCTCCGAGGACTCGTCTAGCCTCTTACGCTGTTGTTGAGGCTCCGGCTGCTGCCGCTGCGCGCAGACTGTCCGTGCATGTGCTCTGCTCGTAAAGGTCTTGTTCATCGTATCGCACACACGCACGCACTTTTCTCAACATAATTCAGCCGCTCTGATCCTGCCAGCAAGCGCTTTCTCTTCGAGCATTACCTTGGCAATCACACGAAGCCATTTCTGCAAGCATGCCTTCTTCTTCTTCTTCTTCTTTGCATCTGTCGCGACAATGGCGCAGTAGCAGCAGAACCGGCAGAAGCAACAGGACAAATACTGGCAAGGATGGCTCGACATCACGTCTGGCCGCACGCATGCGCTCCTTCCGCAAAGCGAGGTCCCAGACGCGAAGCGTCTTCAGAAAGGCCTTTGCCGGCCTCACTATCGTCGCTCTTCTCTGTGGCATGCTTGCTCTCTGGCACGAGACAGGCTCGAACACCCTCGAAGCTGATGTCAGTCTTTTCGAGCTTGGAAGGCGACATCTCGCCTCTGCCGGAACCGAGTGCAGCACCAACGAGACTGGCAGTGCCGGAAAGGTATTCCTCAACCTTTTTATCATTCTTTACGCCTTCCTCGCGCTCGCCATTGTCTGCGACACCTTCTTCGAACCCTCCCTCGAGCAGATCAGTGAAAAGCTCGAACTCAGTGAGGATGTAGCGGGTGCGACTTTCATGGCCGCTGGCTCCTCGGCGCCAGAGCTCTTCACCTCCATCGCGGACACCTTTGGCAGCCAGAACTCCATCGGCGTCGGCACCATTGTGGGTAGTGCTCTCTTCAACATCCTCATCATTGTCGCCATGAGCGCCGCCGTCACGCCCAAGCCCATCAAGCTCGACTGGCGACCGGTGGTGCGAGATGTGTCTTGGTACGTTGCGGCCATTGGCATCTTTGTCCTCTTCATCATCAACGACACAGGCGTGTGCACTTACGTGGACGATGAGAATACCATCATTATCCACAATGCCACTTGCGCCGACATTTATACCGATTGCTCTTACAGCTACACTCATACCAACGGTACCGACATGTTTGTCAGCATGGCAGACGATACGCTCACGTGCGACGTCGGCCTCGTCAACTCCTTTGAAGGGGCCATTCTCGTTCTGACCTACTGCGGATACATTCTCTTTATGGTCTTCAACTCTTCCATCCTCGGCCGCTGCTCCAAGAATGAAATCAAAGTGCACGACATTAGCCACTCTACACAGGGAAACCAGCAAGGGGGCGAAGAGAATTCCAAAGCCAATGACGGAGCCAACGACAACAACAACAACAACAACAACAACAACAACAACAACAACAATGTCAACGGCGGCCAAGACGAAGGCGATGGGGGCGCCAAGGGCGGCGGCGGCGACGACGACGACGACGACGACGACGACGACGACGGCCCCTGGTGGGAGGTTCCCGACTCCTTGTCAGGGAAGATCTACTTCTTCATCTCCTTTCCTCTCGTCGCTGTGCTACACTTGACCATTCCGGACTGCTCCAATGAGGATGGCCGCTTTCACCGTTGGTTTATTTCGACATTTGTCATGTCCATCGTGTGGATCGGGGCCGCTTGCCAGCTTGCGGTGATTCTCGCCAGCGAGATTGGTTGTATCCTCGGCATCAATGCCATCATAATGGGCCTCATCCTTCTCGCTGCCGGAACCTCGGTCCCAGATATGATCGCTTCCATGATTGTTGCCAAACAGGGGCATGCCGACATGGCCATCGCAAATGCCGTCGGCTCCAATGTATTCGACATTCTGCTCGGGCTCGGGCTGCCGTGGGCATTTGCCGAGGTGATTCGCGGAAACCCCGTCATCGTCGACCGAGGAAACCTCAAGATCGACATTGTCGTGCTCGTCATTACTGTCATTCTCTATATCTCAACGCTCATTCTCAATCGTTGGACTATGGAAAAGAGGATTGGCGTTGTCTTCGTTTTCATCTATTTTGGATACATCATCTACGCCATCTTCGTTGAGGCCAAGCAAACATAGACAAATGCACGTATCACACCTCCAGATTACTTTATAGACCCGTGCTCAAGACAAAACGGACTTTTGTGGCAAAGCCAGGACTTGCCTCTTGGCTAAAGGAGAGATAGCGTTTCTCGCCCCTTTCCTTTCAACAAAAAAAAAATGAAAAGAAAAGAAAGGGGTCCATGGCTGTAGTACTACTACGTGACGTCAGGGGACACAACAACACGCCCGTCCAATTTGACACCAACAACACCGAGGCGCACGCTGCGCTGCATTTAATTAAAACATACCACTCTTGACCTGCATGTGTGAATGGAGACGCCATCGATGAAATCCTTCTTTTCCTTCTTCTTCTCCTTCTTTTCTTTTCTTTCCCTTCCCTTTTTGTAACGAGATGTTTTTAAGAAAGTGACGAACCCTGCTGGATTGCTGTAACATCTCCTGCCCATACAATGGACAAGAGAAGCTTGTACAATCTGTCCATCTCCTTGATCTGGCTCGCTTTCGCTTCGGTGGGAGTAATAATTCATAGTACGATAACTAGTTATTTAAATGGCAATTTGTCTTTTACATTGAATTCAAAAACTAGTTTTAACATTATCGCGTGCAGACATGCGACGAGGAAAGATCAAGCGAGACCAACGTTAGCAGAGCCGCGTCGCGCCCGCCCCGCCCGCCCGCGCGCGCAAACGGACGCGCGCCC
The DNA here is from genome assembly GCA_000818945.1 of Schizochytrium sp. CCTCC M209059. Taxonomy (NCBI): domain Eukaryota; class Bigyra; order Thraustochytrida; family Thraustochytriidae; genus Schizochytrium; species Schizochytrium sp. CCTCC M209059. The sequence continues at coordinate 81,609 of KN805404.1, forward strand.
CTGCCGGACGGAGCCAAGGCGCGCGAGAGCCGCCGCCACCGACACGCGCGCCTGCCTCTGCCTTCGCCTTTTTCGCTTCCTTCTTTCCTGATAGGCGTGCGAGCGCGCGGGGCGGACCCGGTCGGCGGCATGACAAGGGCTACACGCCGCCGCGCCTCTGGTGCCGCGGCGACAGCTGCGTCCGCCACGCCCGCGCGCCGTGGCCATAGCCGCGCACCCGCCGCTGCGGCCGAACCCAAACTCTCCATCGGAGATCAAGTCTTCGCCAAAGATAGGTTCGACAATTGGCAGACGGGTGTTGTAGTCGAGGCGAGGCCCTCCAACGACCCGTCCTTCAAGCCCGTGCACCACGAGGCCATGCGCCGCCAGGTCGCACGCAAGCGCACCGCCGGCCTTAAGCTCGAAGGTTCTGACCGCGCCGCCAGCGACGACGCCCATTTATCGTCTTCTTCTGCCGCTGCACGCGCTGAAGCGGCACTGCTCGACGCCAAAAGTACCCATGAAAATGCAGCCGCAGCAGCGGCAGCTGTGGATCCTGGTTCTTGGGTTCTCGTCAGCACCGGGGGCAGTGCGCCCGAATGGCTTCTCTACGCCTCCAGAGGCCCTGTCTGCGTGGCAGAGCTCGGCATTCCTTGCATTTGTGAGCGGCACGCGGACGTGGACTCAGACGCGGGCGCCGACGACGCCGACGCCGACGTCAATGTGGGTCGTGCCTCACGCAAGAGACAACGGGCCGCCCCACGCCGGACTACCCCGGCTCGGAAGGCCGCATCTGCAAACCGCACGCCTGCGCAACACTCCCGCCCTCGCAAGCGACGCCGTGCCACACCCCAAGCAGGTGCATACAAGGAAGCGGACGATGACGAGGACGATGAACACTTTGTTTACAATGATAACCAGTCGTCAGCAGAAGAGTATGAGGAGGAAGATGAGGACGAAGACGACGACGATGACGATGATGATGATGACGACGACGGCGACGATAATGATGATGACGATGATAATGATGAAGCTGTCGTTGACAACGATATTGATGATGACGAGGATGCAAGTGCAGACGCAAACGCAGATGCGGAGAGGGGGGAGGAACATGACGTAATCGGGAAAACCCGCTCACGCGGACGGACGCGTCAACCAAGTCAAAACGAGTCAGTGCAACAAAGCGCGCAAGCAAAGAGGCCTCGTGGGGCCCAGAATGTCGCAGCGCAAGATCAAGAAGAGAATGGCCGCAGCAGCGAAGACGCAACGACAAGCGAAGGGAAAACCGTCGCGAATGGTCACTCGCGGGACCATGCAAACGAAAACGGACCTCAGACTCCATCAACGAGCGATCAGGAGGACAACACCTTTGGCCGAAGAACGAGGCACTCTGCGCGAAGGACCCGCGCAGACTCCTCCGTCAAGGATGGTCCCCGCGAAGGTGAAAAGTCGTCTTCCAAAGAAGATTCGAAAGATGAAGAAAACATTCCTCGAGACTCGAGTCTCATGATTGACGGCCACTTCTCCTTCAATCACGACAAGCTCAATCTTACTTCCTTGAAGGACTACGATGAGACGCGTGACGGCGAAGTTACGCCGCAGCATATTGAAGATCTTCGGTATCGTCTCCATTTACCCATGGCAGACGTCTTTCGTGAGGCCTTTTTGGAAGGCGGGCAGGTAAATGCCGCCTATTGCTGGATGAAGCTTCATCATCTGCACCGACCCTCCATTCAAGATGCTGGCATGCGTCTCAAGCAGTGGTATGTCACGCACAAAGACCGCGACGCACCAGAAGGACCCCCGCCAAACTTCGGCGAACGCATGCGTGATCGACGCGCCGCCTCTCAGGGCAACACACCACCTCCGTCGAAAAATAGACGCCGCGATCGTGAGCGAGAACGCAAGCTCAAGCGTAAGCGCGACCGCGAAAGGGATAGAACGCGGGATCGAAAAGCCGAACGAGAGCGCCGCCGCGAACGCAATGCTGCGGGCATTCGCATGAACGATCTCGTACCGGACCTTCCCCTCGGTGTCAAGCTCGTTGGCTCGAAATGGGAGGCCAGCGTGCATCTTGCGCCCAATGTGGCGCGTACTTTTGTTGTGGGAAGTTACGCTCTCAGTGACGACGCTTGCAAGGCTCTCGAGCTTGCTCGCAAGGCCATCTCCGAGCACCGTGCGCAAATGGCTGTTGAACGCAAAATCACATTTCAAGAGATGGAACGCTCTGGAATTGCCTCACAGTGTGCTGTATGCCACGAGCACATTAATACCTCCGCCTCTTCTGCGCCCCAATCTGATGGCCCTGCGCAATCAGATGTCGCCATGCCTTCATCTGCAACTTCCGCCACCCCTCAGCAGCAGACGACGTCCACGCCAGTATCATCTCTCCCTGCTAGCGCTGGTGCAAGCGCGGATGCAAATGTCGTTGCCATGGAGGTTGAAGGAGTCAAGAGTGAGGCCAATGTCGCTGCAATGGAGATCGATGGTGCCACACCTGCCCCTGCTTCTGTCCCTGCACCTACTCCTGCTCCTGCTGCTGCTCCTGCTCCGGCTGAGCCATCCGGTATCGCCAATGGTCATAAGTCAGAAGGGGCGTCAAGCGTCGTCATCCCTCCAGCACAATCGATCGAGGTGCCGCTGGCGTCGCAAGAAACTAATCCAAGTGGTAAAGGACCCGAACCTGAGGCGTCTCAGACCACAACAACTGCAGCCCTCGCAACTCCTTCCACGAGTTCTCCTCCCGCGGTCAAGATATGGCAAGGATGTGACTTGTGCACCCGCAAGTACCATGTACCAGCCTGCCTTGACCGGCAGTTTGAATCGGATGAAATGGCGCCTCGTGATCCAAACTGTGAAACCTGCTCAGCCTGTCTCAAGCTCCTTCTCCAATTGGCGACCGAAGCTGCTCGCTCGATTGTCCCATCCGGGGGCGGAGGCCGGCGCGCCTCCCGCCGACGGGCCGACTTTGACGCCGCAGACGACAGCAAGAGCGCCGTACTTGGGGCGTCCCCAGCTTCTCGCCGACCCGAATCAGACCGCCCGTCGTTTGGGTTTCCCGTGTCCAAGGGTTTCATCAAAATGCCCACCGCGCCGCGGCCCAAGAATAAGGTACTTCGTCGCCGCGATGGTGTCGACCTTGCCTCGCGCTCGCAGTGGCTTTGCGAGGGTTTTCTCGATGGCGGCACGCGTTCACGATCGAGAATGTACTTTACAGAGTTCCGCTATCTCGACGAGCCCGACGTTCACTACAAGCTACTTGACCACGTCCTTCTCTTTCGTATCAGTCCAGATGGCGAAGAGGAAGACGACGACGAAGACGAAGACGAAGAAATGGAGGGAAAGGACACAAATGTCCCAGGCGATGAGGCTGGTGCGACATCACCAACTGCCGGAATTGCCCGCACTCCACGATCTGGCGGTTTGCAGCCAGCTTCGCCGTCGCGCAAGCCTGTTGCCGCTGCCAGTGACCCACTTGCAAGCACAAATGGAACTGCACATGGAGCCGCGAATGGTCTCAATGGGACCACTGAGACCTCCAAGGCGAGTACGCCCAAGGGGGCTGGGAGAAAATCGAGCAAAGCCACCCCCGACTTTTATGTTGGCCAAATTGAGGCCATGTGGGAGGAGACGGATGGCCAGCGCAAAGCTCGCATCGCCTGGTTCTTTTGGCCTGAAGAAACGCAGATTCCGCCTGATCAAGTCCTGCAGGACGAGGTGTTCTCCTCCAATGAGGTTGACACGGTGCCGCTCTCTTCAATCGCGGCCAAACTTCTTGTGCTTCCGTATCCTGCCTACCTTGAGCACCAAAAGCAAGGTTTGTCCCCCTACGACACGGGCATCGCCGGCTCTGTCTTGACCGGGCGCACCGTCGATGCGCAGGTAGCAGGGTGGGTGCCGCCGGGCGTCAGCACGACTGGCGGGGTCGAGGACGACGGCCTTGTTGCCGAAACAAGGTCGAGCTCGCGCCGTGGGGCGGACTCCTCCGTGGCTGGAACGCCCGCTCGTGGCGGAAAGAACAAGACCCCAGCCGCGTCCACAAATTCGCGCGCAGAGTCCCCCGTGGGATTCAAGTCGTCTCCTGCAACGCCCGGGGCGGCCTCGGCCATGGGGAACCAGGAGCTGGAGATCGGAACGCGTCTGCGCGACAAATACCGCGACAAGCTGCTTCTCGCTCGACGTGTTCTCTTTTCACGGCGCCACTACCACTATCGCGCAAACAAGCTTGTCGGTACAGACCACCCCTCCATGGAGACCGGGTCAGCGCTCAACCCCTGGATGCACAGCTTTCTCCTCGCGAGCTTCGAAAAGCCCGATTCCTCGCGCCTTCTTTCCGAAAAAGACCAGACGTCGGAGCGCGTCTGCAATTACACGCTGGGCATTGCGGAATCAAAGTCAGTTCCAGAGGTCGATACGCTGCACAAAGTTTCGGGTCTGCAAGCTATGCTCGACACAGCGCCCCAGTGCAGCTTTTGCTTTGAGAACATGCCTTTTGTGGGCCACATCAAGTGCGCAGTATGCGCGGGCGTGAACATTTGCTTTGAATGCTTTGGTCTCGGGCGGCAGGGGCTTGTCACTGCCAACAACAACGTGCGAGTCCTTCACCGCTGTTCTCATCCCTACCGCATCGCTCAGCCCGTTCTCGACTACTCAAACCCCAGGCTGGCCGAAGAGATCTTGTCATGGATGTGCACCATGTACGGTCTCGCTGCACCCGAGTTCAGCATTGTCGGCATCGTGCGCGGGCCCCTTCCTGCTAGCGAGGAGCGAGCCCCGTCCACGCGGTATCGGCACGCGGTCACTGTGGAATATGGCGTGGCGCGTATCAAGATCAAGCACTCCAAGTCAGGTCAAATCGCGCGCGTTCTTGGTTCACGCTTTGGCAAATCAATCGCAGAGTCTCGTGGCATTGTCGCCGTCGACGCCTTGGCAGCCGTCTTTGGCGTTGCAAACAAGTACACGGGGGCTCTACTTGCCAACGAATGGAGTGGCGGTGAGGCGATGCGACTTGTGGACAGTCTTGAGGCGCACAGCTTGGCCTGGGAGCCTGCGGAAGAGGTCGTGGGAAGCAAGTTGGCCCTCGAGTGTGCGCAATACTTTACTTGTTATTTGCATCCAGCTTGGGCTGCTGAGAGCGAGTGGGCCGAGGCGCTGCGCAAGCTCCACGAGGAGAATGAGATTCCGCAGGGCAAGGCCACCTACGTAGGGACGCTGCCGCCCGCAGCCCCAGAAAGCGTGGCGGCTGCAACGCGAGACGCGAGTCTTTGGGGCCAAAAGGTCCATCAAATGACCCTGCGACGTTCCAAGATTGCACGTCGCACAAAACGTGGTCTTGCATTTGCCGTCGTGGACGGCCAGACTGTCTTTGCCAAGCGTCCAGAGGCCTTTACCGCCCGCGTCACGGACGAAACGGATCCGATTCTTCGGAATTTGGGCATCGACCCTGCATCGCTCGTGCCGTCGCAAGCTTTTGTCGAGGGCCAGCGCACGGCATTCTCTTCCTTTCTTCATGGGATGGGTCGGTCTATGTGCGCCATTTGCGATAAATTGATTGGACCCGATGAGTCGAAGCTGGTCATATGTGATGGATGTGACTCAGAGTTCCATTCGGAGTGTCTCAAGCCGCCGCTCGAGTCATCGCCCGATGGCGACTGGTTCTGTCCGGACTGTATCGCGGATCGCGAGTACATTTACGACCACGCCTCGTGGGGTCAAGCGGGCGAAGCGCTCGTGCGCGCCCTTTCGCTCACCAATGCGGAAGATCAAAAGTCGCAGGCATGGAAGCACCGCGCGCTCGAATGGCGCGATAACAACGCCGTTCTCGAGCAAGCCACGCAGGCAGCACTCGCCATGGGATTCACAGTGAGCGCGGCGGCCTCGACGCCTCGGGCGTCCAAGTCGCCTCGTCCGTCGACCTCGGCGAAGAGCAAGTCAACCAAGTCTGCGAAAAAGGCAACGGCGTCCTCCAAGAAGACCGCGCGACCCTCGTCCAAGTCTCGAAGTTCCACGGCGGGAGATGGCGGTGGCGGCAAGTCTGTGCAGCTAAAGGACGATTTGCAGCGTGCATCGTCATCTTCTTCGTCACAATCCTCCAAATCAGCAGTGCCCGCTGCATCGTCGTTGGCTTCGGTGCCTGGGTCGCCCCCGGGAGCCGCCGAAAAGGAGGACCCTGAGGGCGAGAAGCCCCCGGCGGAGATTTTTGACTTGCCCCCGCCCCCTGTCATTGATCCCAATGCGACGCCCGGTCAAGCCTTGGCGGCTTATGTTGCTCACGATCGAATGGTTTCCGGAGAGGGTACCCCCGCTGGCGATGCCACTCAGCGCAGCCTTGGAGAGCAATCTATCCCCAAGCTCGAGTTCTTTCCGCGAGAGGTTCTTGCAGCCTCGGCGTGGGAGACGCGTCATTACGCAGCGGCTCGTGTTGCGAATCTCGAAGCGAGCAATCATGGCCTCGCCGAGGCTCTTCATCTTGTAGTGGCACAGAGAGACGCGCTTCTCGCACTTTTGCATGACAAGACGGAGGGCAAGGCCAAGGCCTTGGACGTAGAGCCGCGCGCACACGAAGAGTCCACCGCGAATGTCCCAGTTTCAGACCCAAGTGCGTAGATGCAGAAGTGGAACTGATAGAGAATGTGAGTTGGGACTTCAGATTCTTGGGGTCACCACTTTGCACGTAGACAACACGAGAAAGCCAGAGGGATGGAGGGGTGCCAGCTTTCTTTCCCGAAGAAGGCACGAGATAATAGAAACATGATTCACGTTTGACTTTTTTTTTTAAATGATGGTTTGTTCCGTCTCGCTCACCTTGCACGCTTGTTCGATTGCTTCTTGCCCTTCTTCTTGGTCTTGTTTTTGTTCGACTTATTACCCTTGTTCTGAGTTGAAAGAGACTTGTCTGCCTCGTCTTGAGCTTCGTCCGCCTTGTTGCCGTCAGCGTTATCATTGCTGTCGACATCCGCTTCTGCCTCCGCACTGTTATGATCCACTTCATCGTCGGCGTCGCTGTCGTTCATCTCATACATTTCCATGGCTTGTTCATCGCCCGCTGCAATGGCTGCCTTGCGCCGCTTTTCGCGCTTTTCGCGACTCACGGCGCGTCTCTTTGCCCGTGCCGACTCGGCATCGGCCTTCATAAAGACAAAAGTACGCGCCGGCATTTTGGTAATGTCGGTATTGGCCTCTGCATCTCCACTGGCGTTGGCACCGAGCGTCCGCCGATGCTCGTAGCCGTCGTAGACCGCCGGATCGAAGGCCAACTGGGAATGAACCTTGAAAAGACCAGTATTTACAGCGACCTGGGCAAGGCGCCACGAGTCGTACGGTTCGCCGCTCTTAATGGTGACGTGAACTTGACCTTGCGCGGAGAGCACAGTGTGCGCGCTCACAAAAAATTCTGCGAGAAACTCGCGATGCACTTGGTTGTTCTTTTCGGTGTCGGTAATGCCACATCCAAGATGAGGAAAGTTGAACAGGATGCGATCGAAGCCTACGCTCGCGGTCACCGTCTTGCCCCTTTTACCGCCTTCTCGCTCCTCGTCGTCGTTTTGGTTCTCGTTGTCGTCGTCGTCGTCGTCAATGTCGTCGTGCTCGTCATCGTCGTCTTCATTGTCTTCTTGCTCGTCATCGTCTTGAAAAGTTTGCCCTTCGGACTCGCAAAGGTCGGCGAGCGAGCGTACCAGCCGTTTGCTCTGCAAGAGCTTGGTAGCATCGATGCCGGTATGCACAGTGACGCCGGACGCCTTAATTTCGCGCACAATGTCCTTGACATCGGGGTACTTTCGCACGAGGTCCTCCTTGCTGTCATAGCAGGTTGCCACCACCTTGAAGCCGACGAGGTCCTCGACGTCGCTGGGTCCCTCGTCCGAGGCCTGGTCCTTTTCCCAGCCGCGGATCAGCCCGCGCGTGAAGGAAAAGTTGCCCTCGCCGACCAGGAGGGTACGGTGCGCAGGGCTCACGAGCTGGCGCGCCTTCTCCGTCTCGCTGCGCACGCGCTTGGCCTCGCGCTGGGCCTCCGTCTCGTGCGCCTGCTTCTCGCGCCGCCGCTTGCGCCCGCTCTCCTTGACCAGCTGCTTGCGGCGCGAGATGAGCTTGTCGCGCCGCCGGTGCGTGCCCGTCAGCCGCCGCCGCCCCATCCTGCCCCGCGCCCGCGCCCGCCCCGCTCCCGCTCGCCGCGCGCGCGAGTCCTGCCGCCGCTCGCGCGAGTCCTGCGCCGCTCGGGTCTGCTGTCTGCCTGCCTGCCTGCCTGCCTCTGCCTGTCTGTCTGTCTGTCTGCCCGTCTCGGCCCTTCGCCGCGGCCACCCAACCTGCTGGGCACAGCCGGGACGTCGGCCGGGGTCCGGCCTGACGCGGAGAACCACAGCACAGAACCCGGGCGAGAAGGGAAAGGAAAGGAAAGGAAAGGAAAGAGATAAAATGCAAACGCCAAGGACGCGGGAAGTCTTTGATTCGGCGCTCGATAGTGCAGAGCAGGCAGGGGTGACGTGTACGTATACGCTGAGACGACGGGGAGGAGAGGAGGACTGGGTATGTGAAGCTGCAGCAGCAGATTGGAGGTTGCATTTCCAATGTCACCAGACCGACAGTCCGAATCATGAAAGTCCGAATCCTGCTGGGCTTGTGATTCCAGAACCATCATGAAAATTATAATACATTCTGCATTCTTCTTTCGTGGGTCCTTCACGTGCACGCCATCGCCCGCCGTCGCCGTCGCCATCATTTCCTCCCTCATTTCTGTCCTTCGACATGCCATTGGCATTCAGTGGGCGACTCGAGCAGGAGCAGACTCTGCGAAATAGCAAGCCTTGAGAGTGTTCATCAATGGCATTGCGGCACTGCTCCGAGTTCGAGTCCGAGTCCACGTGCCCGAGTCCTCCTGGCAGTGCAGTGGCACTCGCGGCAGCTCGTTCTTCCCGATGCTTCTTTCCCGCCGGGCTCCCCTTCCCTCACTCCCCTTCCTCCATTTCATTTCCCCCCCCCCCCCAAC
>KN805404.1:91063-121945 GCA_000818945.1 Schizochytrium sp. CCTCC M209059
GAGCCGACGTGGCGCGGCGCGGCGCGGCGCGGCGCGGCGCGGCTCGAGGTTGAGCAGCCAGTGAAAAAAAAATGGAGTGGGATAATAATAACGAGGACGAAGGCGATGTCTTCCAGTGGCTCCTGCAGGAGGGACAAGGAGGCGGCGGCGGCGTCGATAACTATGGCCAAGGCGGACCGCAGGATTTACATGGTCTCGCGCCGCAACAACATCAACAGCACCGGCCGCATATGAGTCATTATGATCACCAGCACCAGCAGCATCGGCCTCATCAGCACCAGCAGCTCCCGGGGCCACCGCACATGCATCCGCAACACCCTTCAGAGTCGATGCCGCAGTACTCACAGCATGTGCATCATCACTCGCAGCACCCTCCGCAATATCAGCACCAGCATCCACAGCACCAGCACCAGCATCCTCATTCACACGAGATGAACACTCACGCGCAACCACCACCGTCGCAACACTCACATCTCGCACCACCACCCCATCAGCATGGTCAACGAGCGCATCATGTGCAGCAACCCCTACCGCCAGCGCATTCTGACCCACATGGCGTGATGGAGGACGGCGCTATAAAAGTGGAAGATCATAATGCCTACGGGAAACGCGACGTCTCCTATGGTATGGGGAACAACCAGGCATTCTCTGATCCGGCTGGGAGCTTTGGATGGGCAGATGGTCTTCTCGAGGAAAGCCCCACCATGTTTTGGGATTCGACCATTCCGGACGTGGTGCCTCTCACCGACGATCTTGGTGGAGCCATGGATGCCATGATGGGTGGCACGCAAAACAATCAGCCCCCGGGCCTCGCCTCGGCCATGCATGAGTTTGCTTCTGAGGCCGCAACTGGCGCGCGAAGACGAGGCACCGCTTACTACCAAACGCAGCGTTCTCAGGCCCCTGGATATGGTTCCTATTACGAAGCGCAGGCCAACGATCCGTACAGTGCAGTGGCAGAAGGCCACGCGTCTGATGAGTACGCGTCTGGAACGCCAGTCGACGGTCTCGCTGCTGAAGACGCAATGATCGATGATCTTTCCGCGTCTGCCGACCCGGCACTCTCGTTCAACTCTGCCACTACCGTTGCCGGGCCCGTGCCCTCTTCTGCAACGGTGCCTCCACCCCCTCCCCCTGCAGCGCCTGCAGCGCCAATAGGCGCCATGGCCAATGGCACGAATGGTCGCGGCGCCGTGACAAAGCCATCCTCTGTGACTGGTGCTCCCCAGGTCAGCCTTGCTCCAAGCGCGAGCCTTGAGGACGCGTCGCCTTCAGACAGCGCGCAGAACAAGGCCACGGGCAATCGAGGCGGCGGTCGCAAGCGCAAGGGGGCTGTAGACGCGCCCATGTCGCCTCGGAGTCGTGCGCAACGCGAAAAGAATCGCGAAGCCGTACGGAATTGCCGCAAGCGTAAGCGCGAGTACACGCAAAAGCTCAAGGATCGAGAGGCTATGCTGCTGGAGGAGAATGAGCGGCTTCGTACTCAGCTTAAACTTGGCTCAGAAGAGATGCAAGAGAGTATGCGCATGCAGTGCGAGCATTTAGTCGCCAATATGAAGGCATCGCTCAGCAAGCAGGCCGCCCCTGCCTCCACCTCTGCTTCTTCGTCTTCTTCATCTTCTCCCGCTGCCGACCCGTCAGCAAAGGCCAAGCTCGAAGAGTACACGGAGGGTTACCTCAAGACACATGAAGAACAAGGCCGAAATCGTGAGGAAGCGAGCAAGCACATCCTTTCTCGTCTCATTCGCCAAGTCGAGCCGACGCACGTTACGAAAATGTACCTGTGGCAGTGTGCGCAAGACGAGTCGTACTTTCATACCACGGGCGGACTCTGGGAAGAGCTCTGCACTCGGCTCGGCTTGACGCGCGAGCAAAAGTTTAAGTTGCGTGACCGACGCAAGCGCGTCATTGAGATGTGCCGGGACATTGCGTCGGTGCTGGACAAGCTGGAGAACTTGCACACTCTGGTCATGAAGAAGAGACGCCTCTCCGCGGAGACGATTCTCTTCCGTAGCTTGGCGCAGGAACTTTCGCCTGCACAACTTTCGCGCTTTGTGGTCTTTGTGCACAACTTTAATTCAAATGACCCTGCACACAGAGAGGCGTGGGCCAAGTATCTCGAATCGTTTGACCCTACTATCGACTACGAGGGACTCAAGTTCACGGGACAATGGATCGTGCACAACACCAGCGCGCGCACGATCGATGACAAGTTCAGTATCGAGTCGTCCAGTCCGCAACAGGGACTTGCAGGCAAAGATGCGCAGAACGGACAGGCACAGCAGCAACAGCAACAGCAGTCCCCACCGCTGTCCCGCGAGAGGGCGACTGCAAAGCATAAATCCGAAACGGAGGGCGGCCTATCGCAAACGGAGGGAAGCGGGCAGACAGACCCTGGCTCCCCCGTACAAAACGAAGAACTCTTGCGCAATCGGCACAATAGTGCAATTGTGCTCAAACAGCTCTTTGAACAGCCAGAGGACGAACTGCGAAGCTACGCTGACGCCGCGCTTGCACCGGACATTGCTCTTTATGATCCCAACACAGTGCGCGTAATTCTGGGCATTGGAAAGGTACTCAAATACATTCGACGGATCCGCACCTCTTTTACTGGCCTCACAGCCAAAGAAGAGAACTTTATGACGCGGAAAAACGTGGCGCGAGGAAGATGGACATTGACCGGGACGTACTATGGTCTCGGGCGAACGTCTGGCCCTGGCATTTCAAGCAAATCTGCTCCGTCATCGTCCTCGTCCTCGTCTTCGTCCTCTGAACTTCCAATGATAGACGAGACCAGCGGGATCGACGCGGTAGCAACTGGGGCCTCAGAGGGTCCCAAGGGTGAGTCCACGGACAAGGACAAGGCTATCAAAGTCGCTGCCGAACGCGTCGTACAAAAGCCCGAGGGCAAACAAGTGTCCTTTCGTGTCATCATTGCCTACAAATTCGTGCCTGGGAGCGCACAGATTCAGCAGCTTATGGTGAGCTGGGCAGCCTTGGACGTAATGCGTCAGCTCGGGCTCTTGCCTGAGAGCTTTAGCAAGAGCATTGGCGATCGTATGCAGGAACGAGCGAAGCGCGATGCCGAAGAGGCCAAGCGGGCAAAAGCTGCTGCTATGGCCCGTTCCGCGAGCAACGGTGCTGGGAGCCATGTCAGCAACCGTGACGACCTCGACTTGACGTCCGCCGGCCTAGCGCATAGCGAAGCGGACCTAAGCAGTCCTGGTGTCATGCTTTCGCCTGGCGCGATACTGCCGCCTGTCCCAAAGCTTGACCAACGGCTTCGCGAAAAGCTTTGCATCGAGATGACCAAGATTTTTGAGCTCTCCACGCCAGACGAGCGCATCGAGCTTGCTGACGAGCTCCTCGATGATCAGTGCGTGTTTCAAGACGCCAACATGGGTGGAGCCTTTCATGGTATCGACGAATGCGTCAACTATGTTCGTCGTCTGCGCAAAGCATTCTCGGAGATGACGCTTACGCGCCACAACTTTGTCTCGCTCAAGAAGCGCAAACGCGGCAAGCGCCGTGTACGCAGCTCGGGGAACTCGCGCACGGCGAGTGGAACGGACAAGGGGAACGGTGACGCTCATGTTGCCGACGATGCCGAAGTCTCTTCTTCGGCGAGGACGCAAATGGGCTGTGTCGTCAAGGGAAAGTACACGGGCATGCTTGTGAACGAGCCCAAGCCGTTCGAGTTTAATGCGACCATTTTCGTGGCCTTTGGCGAGCGGAACAAGATCACCGAAGTAGAAATTTCTTGGAATGCAACGCACATTCTCAAGCAGCTTGGCGTTCTGCAATAAGAAGAGACAATAACCAACTGAACTGATTGACTGACAGTAACATGGCAAAATCGAGAAAACGAATTTTGATCCATTTTGAAACTTTTTACCTGCCGTACGGAATCAACCGAAAGCAACAGCAGCAGTAGCAGCAGGAAACAGCAGCTCTTGTACGCTTGATCTTGCGCGACCAATGGTGGTCAGAATAACTTACTCCTCAAATCAGGAAACCGGAAGGGCGCTGATCTCGCAAATAAAAAGCAAACCATGGCAGACTCTTCTCCGAAAGCATTTGGTATCTTCACCGTTATTCCCTTCCCGTCTATCGAGGAAAGAATTCCCTGATCTTTTTTTTTTCCTTTTTTTAAATGGAACATCGTCGCTGCATTTCTTCACTGTCGTCATCGTCGTCCCCGTCGCAGGTTTGGCCATCGCTCATCGAAAAGTCATTGATCCATCCAAGAGTCAAGTCAGGTTGACACTCAGATTTCGAGTCACCGGGTCGATCAACGAAGCTAAACAGTCGAAAACAGTTTTGCCAGAGGTTGGCCGGCCAGTGGGCTTTCTTTCTTTCTTTTGGGCCAAAAGCGAACATGCGCGGCGCGCGAGGGTTCGCGGCGCGACGGCGTGAGGTCACGGGGGGCAGGCGCGTAGTCAACGCTCGCCAAGTGCTCGCATGCGTGCTCGTGTCAGCCGCGGCTTGCGCTTGCCTGGGTTGGGTGTACTATCTGTATAGCATCACCGCTGACCTGCACGAGTCCGTGCGCGCGGGTCGCGCCGAGGCCGGGAAAGCGACGGCTGCCTTGGCGCAGGATGCAGCGTCGTCGATTCTCTCGTTCCGAGGTAATCATCAGCAAGACAGCCTCGTTGCAGTGACTCTGACCGCCGAAGAGGCAGCGGCCAAGGCAGCAGCTGGAACAACAACAACAACAGCTGGAGCCGAACCAGGAGCAGGAGCAGGAACAGGAGGAGCCGCCGCGCAAGATCCTGTGCTCTATCTGTATAACGAGCACGGCTGCACAGGAGCACCTCTCGTTGCTATTCGTCCCAAAGCTCCAGGAGGCAGTGAGATCCATGGCGTTTGCCAATATGAAGCAAAGTCGATGCGACTGGAAGGAGGTCCCGAGATTGACTTTTACGCCAGCTGCCAGCGCGATGGTTACTACGTGGGCTCCCTTTTCGCGTCGGAGGGCTGCGTAGAACGCTATAACTACCCGTCGGCCAAGTCCTTTCGCTTCATATGGCAGTCATCTCTGCAGAGCAGGCGACAAATTCCTGATAGTGTCCTGGATGCCCAATGGGCCCAGCAGGACCACAAACCCCGAAAGCCACTCCAAGGCCAGGCCGCCAAGGCTAGAATCGTATTCTCCTGCGAATCATCCGAGTATTTCGGCTATCAGGTCTGGGCGAATTTTTATGCCTTTCTCACGAGTGGGCAGTCAAGTGCAACGTGGACACGCCTTTTGACGGCCGGGACGCGCGACGATCTCGCGGACAATGGACAGGTTCCCGGGTTGGCCACCTTCCAGGCCAAGCGAACGCTTTACTCGCGAAGGTACTCTCCTATCAACAAACCCGATGTAATTACCAAGTGGTTCGAGTCTTCCGACAGGCCGCAAGAGGAGGTCATCGTTGTGATTGATCCGGATAATTGGCTTTTGAAAGACGTTGGAAGCTATGTGGACCGCGTCACGCCTGGCCATGCAATTGGTGAGCCTGCGTATTACCATGGCAGCCGCACCGCACAGCGTCTTTGGAAGGAAGTGTGTCTTCAGAATTGCGACGTTGATGTCGATCTCGTCGGTGTCCCATATATTGTTCATCGCGATGACCTCGCGGCCATCGCGCCACTTTGGCGCAGCTACACGATCATGCTCAAGGACAGGGTTGCCAAAGACCCAGATTTCAAGCAAAAGTATGGCCATCTCGACCTTGCATGGGCGTCGGAGATGTTCGGCTATAACTTTGCTGCTGCTCACGTTGGCGTTCGCCACGAGGTTGTTCGCCGTATTCAGGTGCGAGATGTAGACTCGGAGCATCGCGCAGACAAGCTCCAGGGCGTTTCCATGATTCATGTAGGTAGAGCTTGGTTCCCCAAAACCTACGCTCCAGCACAGAAATGGGCACACACTGAGGGTAAGAGCTTTAGCCATTTTGGCCAGCAGGTATGGTGCAAGTGCAATAACACCGCAAGCACAGTCATCCCTTGGCCTTTGCCACCAGATGCCGATTTTCAGAGCACCAAAACATTGGAGATTTTGCACAATTCGATGGAGCGATTTGGCCCAATTCCGGAGAACGCCAAGTTTCGCCGCGGGGTCTCGCGAGGAACATATGGTGCAAGTCTCGACTGAGATTATCAGTAATAAAACAAAAAGGTAACTACACTTGCTGTCTTGTGTGTGTGTGTGTGTGTGTGTGTGTGTGTGTGTGTGTGTGTGTGTGTGTGTGTGTGTGTGTGTGTGTGTGTGTGTGTGTGTGTGTGTGTGTGTGTGTGTGTGTGTGTGTGTGTGTGTGTGTGTGTGTGTGTGTGTGTGTGTGTGTGTGTGTGTGTGTGTGTGTGTGTGTGTGTGTGTGTGTGTGTGTGTGTGTGTGTGTGTGTGTGTGTGTGTGTGTGTGTGTGTGTGTGTGTGTGTGTGTGTGTGTGTGTGTGTGTGTGTGTGTGTGTGTGTGTGTGTGTGTGTGTGTGTGTGTGTGTGTGTGTGTGTGTGTGTGTGTGTGTGTGTGTGTGTGTGTGTGTGTGTGTGTGTGTGTGTGTGTGTGTGTGTGTGTGTGTGTGTGTGTGTGTGTGTGTGTGTGTGTGTGTGTGTGTGTGTGTGTGTGTGTGTGTGTGTGTGTGTGTGTGTGTGTGTGTGTGTGTGTGTGTGTGTGTGTGTGTGTGTGTGTGTGTGTGTGTGTGTGTGTGTGTGTGTGTGTGTGTGTGTGTGTGTGTGTGTGTGTGTGTGTGTGTGTGTGTGTGTGTGTGTGTGTGTGTGTGTGTGTGTGTGTGTGTGTGTGTGTGTGTGTGTGTGTGTGTGTGTGTGTGTGTTTGTATGTGTGTTCTGGTTCCATTCATGTCATTTTGCTTGTGTTGTCATGCTTGCTTGCTAAGTGCTTTCAAGTGTCTTCATTCACAAGGAGCTTGATCAAGAGAAGAAGATCTTCAGCCGCAGCAAAGGATGAAAAGGAACAAAGACAAATAGAAAGTGGCAGTTTTTTTTATTTAAATTTAGACTCCGATCACACCTCGCACAAGGACGCCCGCATATAGGCAGTATTTTGTTTCAATCGTCCAAAAGCTCAATGGGCTCGTTCGATGATGCTACTGCAGCTTGTTGAGGTGCGGACCCGAACGTCTCATTTCCATGGGGCCGTTGGCTGTTTTGAATGCCGTTGCCGCCGCTGCTAGTGCTGTTTACTTGCACCGTTGATGATGATGATGATGATGACAATACTGCCGGACCTGGGGTAGACACGGGACCCACAGGATTGGACACAAAATCTATCTCCGAATAGTCACTCTCCTCGGGAGCAAAGCCAGGCTGAAGTCTCCCAGCAGCTATGGAAGCAGCAACCCAGCCTGTAGTTTTGAACACTGAACGAATAGCTTGCTGCGCCGAGTATGTAGCGCGAGCTTGATCGTCGGCTATTTCCTGCCATTTAGAACACATATCCGCAAGCTTTGGCCGACGCAGCGTTGACACAACATACTGACACACTACCGTAGCATCGTTTGTGACAATAGCTCCGTGCTTTTGCAATTCCTCAATAATATCCTCGGCGTCCGGCATGCGTTTCCGGATAACCAGTACGTGCAAGTTGTTAAAGACGCCGCACCCTTCGGATGCTGGACTTTGCTTCGACATGTAGAAATCGTCGAGCCGCGTCTGATAGTTTGGGTCCAAATGTCGAAAGGTAATGAACGGCTGCAGTGACACTCGCGCTTGCGCTTGCATCTCTTGTTGTCGCTCTTGGTCGTAGTTGCTGTAGTTAACAAGCTGTTGGTAGACCAAAGCACTATTGAAGCCTTTATTTGCCTGGAATTGTTGTCCGTTCGTCGAGTGAAACGGAGTGCGAGCGCCAGAGTTGAATTCAGCCATTTCCCGTCTTCTCGCCACCCCAGATGATCTGGCGTTGTTGTACATTTGGGCTGCCAGGGCTGGGGCGCTCGTCGCGTCGGCGCGGCCACTCTTGATGAGATCCATTTCCAACCGTTCCAGCTCGCGAAATTCCATGAGCGCTTCGTCGCGCGCCTCCTCCGTTTGTCGCTCGGCCTCGTCCTCGTTCAGGAGGAGGTCCTCCAAGCAGAAATCGGTAATGTATTTTCCTCCCTGTTGCTCGCTGCGAAGAACGCCTTGCAATACACGGTCCTCACGAATTCCTCTCTTTTGTTGCATTTCCTTCTTGGTGACGACCGGATCCGTGACAGCCTCTACTTCGTCTTCCATAGCTTCCGTCTTGGCTTCGCTTGCTGATGACGAAGAACTTTGGGCCTGACCTTCATCAGAACCAGCAACAGCAACAGCAACAGCAACAGCAACAGTACTCGACTCAGCGCCAGTACCGGCGCCACTCTTTCGATTTGCTCCTTGAGCCTTTGCAGCAGAAGACTGCTGCTTGCCGTTTCTTTCATTTTTTCCACTAGCAGCCGCGACGCCTCGGGCCTCGCGGTCAGCATCTTCCAGGTCAGCATCTTCAAGATCGGCTTCGTCGGGCTCCCCGTGCCCAATGTCCTTGAGAAGCTTGTCTGCATTGACAGTCCGCTGTTGAAGTTGATTGAAGCGCCGGAGATTGAAAAAGTTGCGGAGGTCCGAAGACGTGACGGTGCGCTTCGTTGCGCGCGCATCGACAACGCGCGAAGTGAGCGATTCCTTTTTGGTTTGTTGATCAAAGATTGTTCGCTCCATGGTGCCGGCTGCCACAAGTCTGTACACAAAGACGGGCTTCTTTTGCCCGAAGCGATACGCCCGACACATAGCCTCGTGGTCCAGACATGGATTCCAACACGCATCAAACATGACAACACGATTCGCAGACTGAAGATTGAGTCCTTCGCCCGCTGCACGCGTGCTGGCGAGAAAAACGCATTTGTCCTTGATCGGGGCTGCGTTGAAGGCATCGACAAGCGCATTGCGAGTCGCTTGTGGTGTTGCGCCATCAAGGCGCGAAAATCCGATGCGGACGCCCGGAAGGTACGGGCAAGCGTCTGATCCCGGCTCGATCTTCATGCGACGCTCTTGGCGAGCCTTTCGCCGAGCTTTCTTGCTTGAAGTTGCATCAGCAGCGGATGATGATGCTAATTTCTTCGTCCGCGTACGTTGAGACAAACGAGCTCCCTCCCGCTTGCGCTTCGCGCCTCCCGAGGCGGCTTCGCCTTGGAGGCCAAGGACGTCATCGTCCTCCTCAAGGTCTGCTGCCGCGACAACTTGGTTAATAGGTTTCCTCCATCTGTGCCCTTGTGGTGTCGCTGCATTGATTTCGTCCGTACGCGAGCCGTTGGTCTTTTCGTTGTCCACCTTGCCCGCGACTTCTTCGTTTTCCGCGTCGCCATCGTCGCTCGAGTGCGAATCGTCCGAGGCTGAATCGTCCGAGTCTGATTCGGAATCGTCATCGTCAATGATACGAAGCTGCTCCTCGACGCGACTGTTATGGAACTCAATGATTTGTTGCACCACATTGAGGGTTTGCACGCTCTGCGAGAAAACGATCACTTTGTCCATTTGTTGGCGCGCACTTCTCAAGATAGAAAAGAGTATGATCATTTTGCCCGAGTCACTGAGTCGCTTCCCTGGCTTGAACGACTTGAGAGGAAGATGAGCCCAAGAGTACGAACTCTCCTGGCCGGCAGTGGCGGGTTCGCTCTCGATTGCCACGATTCCGTCCTCGTCCTCCATTTCCTCAAGCGTGCGGTTCACCTCGATCTCCTTCAAGTGCTCGAGCCTTCGATCCTCCTCCCGCAGTTCCTCATCCGTGAGCTCAGGGTCCTTGGGTAGACATGCCGCCGCAGCATGGGTTGGTGACATGAGCGCTATGGAGTCTTGTAGTTTTCTGGCCGTAACCTTGGCAGTGAGTTGCACGTTCGTCCACGATGCGCGATGCCAACGTCGCACGAGAATGCGCACGGGTGCACCAACATCGCGCGCTTGCACTTGCTTTCGAAAGAGGAGGTCATTGAAATTCGCTCGCGAGCAAGGGGAATCATCAATGGACACTACCTCATCGAGAAGCTCGAACCAGGGGAGAGACGGGTCGGGACATTTGCTCTGATCAAAAACAGCGTCGACAAAAGTGACCGTCGCCTCGGTGCGATCGTGTCGCGATTTGGCAAGGTTCTGCTGCACGACGTTGATGCCGAGATCACCGAGGTCTGAAGGAACGAATATTGAGAGCGACGCGTATGCAGAATCACGAGATCCGCGCTCGTTGCCGAGCGGTGTGTGCTCGCGATATTTCCCGTAAACGATGTCCGGATGATTGACAATGGAAAGCGAGTGATGATAAGCAGCAATGATCCCTCCGTTTTGCGAGGCCGAGGCGCCGCCGTTTTCTCGCGCCTTCGCCTGGTCAACGCGATTTCGCGCGAATGCACGGTACAGCTCGGCTTGCTTCCCCGTAAGACGGCAGCGCAAGACCCATTCGTATTTTGGCGGAAGTTCGCGCGCTAAATGCTGCGAATCACGACGAAGGATGATGCTGCGCAAGAGGTCGTTGAGGACAATAGTCCTTGAGCGCGCAAACTTGACGTCCTCGGGCGCCGAATCGAGGGCTTGTCCGTTTTCAATGGGGATTTTGAACTGATGCTTGAAGGCTTCGCTCGTTTTCAAGTATCCTGGCCTCGCAAAGTTGACCATGCACCAATATTCCTCAAGGTGATTTTGCAAAGGGTATCCCGTGAGAACGATGCGCCGGCGCGTCTTGATACGCGACATGGCCTTGACGATTTGTGACTTGGCTTGCCGCAGACGATGGCCCTCATCGACAACAACAAGCGAGGGCCCAGGCCTATCAACGAGGAGATCCCGCGCAAGCTGAGCCTTGGGGGAGTCTGTGCCTTCTTTGGGTTCTTGGGCGAGGGACCGGAACATCTCATATCCCGTGAGAAGAACGCCACCCTCCGCTTGCCACTTTTCCAGAACGGCTAAACGCTGATCGAGCCGCGTGCCCGTTTTCGCGTCTAAAACCTGTACGTTGAAAAGATCGAGAGCGCGCTTCTCTTCCTTCTTCTTCGGGCTCAACCACTTGTGAATCTCGCGATACCAATTGAGAATTACCGAGGTAGGAGAAACGACGAGGATCGTTGTTTTACGTTTCGAGTCCACCTCATCTTTATGATGCGCGAGAAAGGTGTGCATGAGCGATATATTCTGGAGGGTTTTTCCTAGACCCATGTAGTCTGCGAGGATGCAGCCGCTGTGCCGCGCGGACTGAACATGAGACCAGAGGAAGCGCACGCCTACTGCCTGATGTGGTTTGAGGACACGAGAAAAGATGGGGTCCAGTCTCACGTGGTGTGGTTCTTTCTTCTCCCGGATGGTATTTTTTTTCTGTTTGTACTTGACGTCTGCCGGAGTTACTGTCTTCTTACCGTCTTTGTTTGACTCTTCCGTATTCTCAATCTTGAGTGTTTTTTGCGGTCGTTTGCGCCCACTTCTTTGGGGGAAATGTTTCTCGCTGTTGACATCGTTGCTGCCGTCTGTTCCTAACTGGGTTTCTTCCTCCTCGCCTTTGCTATCGCTCGTGTTCTGTGCAGGATCCTCGTTGTGATCGTGCGCTCCTTTATTGACGATTGTTTTGGCTTCATTGCCATCCTTGAGGGAGTCATCTGCCTCGTTTGTTTTCGCCTGGGTTTCCTCGGGAAGCTCCTCTTTTTGAATATCCCAAAGTGGGATGCCATTCTCGCGATCCTCTTCCGAAATGTCTTCAATTGTCCAGCGGTTGGCGCCGGCCTTGTTACTTTTCACCTTTTTGAGCATGCCCGCGTCCAGGGCGGACTTGGACATGTTCACCTTGCGCTTGAGGTGAGCGGGCTTGGTTTCGGCGACGGCGTCGGTATCTCCGCTGAGAAAGCGCTCCGTGAGCTCGGCGCTGGCGTGAGCCGCGGCGGCATCGCCATTGCGCTGTTGCGCCGTCTCCTGCTGCTGATCCTCGCCAGCATCGCCCGCGTTGCCAACAGCGGCGACGCCCGCCTCGTGCACCATCAACTCGCCGTCTCCCAGGTCGGTCGTCTCGTCGCTAACTCCGTTGTGCCTCGTTGCGAAGGAGAGAGCTACGGCTGCCTGGAGAAAGCCGCAATTTACCGCGGCTGTGGCGCGCCGCGACCCCTTGGAAGGCGCGGCTGTCCTTGTCCTCCCGACCGCCGTGGCGTGACGGTCGCGCGTCCAGGCTTGCTCTGCGCAGTAGTTGGCGATTTGCAGAATCAAATTTGACATTGAGATATATAAGCCAGGCCTTTCAGTGCGCGGTGGTTAGTTTTAAAAAAAATGAGCCATTTTCGAGTCATCGTGCTTTACTGTGAGGCCACTGGTCTTGGCTAGGGCCACTGGTCTTGGCAAGGTACGTATGTATGTACACCGACCCGGATTCGAATAGGTAATTGAAGAAAAATTCTCTGCCCCCCCCCTACAAAACGAAAGCATTAAAAACTGGGTCGCGAAGGAGCAATGGGCTCATATAGAAAAGCAAGCGAATGAATCGGTTGCAATTCTTCGGCACAAGCAAACGAGCGTGAACGGTGAGGGGTGGGGAACAGAAAAAGAAGTATCAAAATCGAAGTCATAACAAACCGAATGGACAAACCTTCGTTGTGAACGAGGAACGAATCAACATAAAAAGA
Source organism: Schizochytrium sp. CCTCC M209059 (assembly GCA_000818945.1). Taxonomy (NCBI): domain Eukaryota; class Bigyra; order Thraustochytrida; family Thraustochytriidae; genus Schizochytrium; species Schizochytrium sp. CCTCC M209059. Next base: position 103,661 of record KN805404.1, read on the forward strand.
AGTATCAAAATCAAAGTCATATCAAATCGAATGGACAAACCTTCGTTGTGAACGAGGAACGAATCATACCAGCACTGATGCCGCAAGAGAGACCGGAGATCGTCCCGGGCGAGAATTTCCAGCATTTGTTGCAGCATCCAACGTAGTCGGACGCGAAAGCAAATGCTTGTCCGAAACGCAGCGCGTGACGAGCAAGCGTGTGCTGATCAAATATGTGCCAACAATTGCCGCGAGGTAGACCCAATAGACGAGCGGGAGTTCCACGAATCCAAAGAGCTCGCGGACAAAAGGCACGAGCGTCATAATTGCCGCAGATACGCAAACGAATCCCGAAAGTAAAACAAGCATCGATGACGGCGGAGCGCTCACAGGCGAGCCTTTGTTGACGCGAGATTTTGCCGGGCGCGGGAGGAGTCGCGTGAAGAAAGAACGCTGGTCGTCTTCATTGAGTCGCAGGACAAAGACCACAAGCGTCTGAGAAACGAGACCTTCCACAAACCAGCCCGTGTGGAAGAGTGGCTGCTGTGACTCGTCAGCGCCCAGCATGAAATATAGCGTCGCAAACGTGACGCTGTCAAAGATGCTGCTAATGAGCCCAATGAGCACGATAAAGCGGAACAAGTAAGACATGTTGAGTCGCAGCGGACGGGAGAGCTGTGCTTTGTCTACTGCATCCGAAGGAATGCCAAGCTGTGCAATGTCGTAGAGAAAGTTGGAGGTGACCACTTGAATAGGCAGCATTGGAAGGAAAGGAATGAAAAGGCTTGCGCTGAGCACAGACCACATGTTTCCAAAGTTGCTCGAGGCGGCCATTTTGATGTACTTGATCATGTTGAGAAAAACGCGCCGTCCCATGAGTGTTGCTGGGCGAAATATGCGCAGCGACTTTCGTGTTAGCAAAACGTCTGCTGCGGCTCGCGCCGCGTCGCATGCCGAGTCCACTGATATACCTACGTCAGCAGCCTGCAAGGCCGCCACGTCGTTGACGCCATCACCCACGAATCCCACGGAATGGCCTAGTGCCTGGAGCTCGCGAATGATGACGCGCTTATGATGCGGCGTGAGACGCGCAAAGACGTTGCACGACTGCACAATTGATCGCAAAGATGCGGCGGGGGCAAGGTCCAAAGTCTGCCCTTCGATGACATGGTGGGAATTATGGATGCCTACCTGCGCAGCAACGTGGGTGGCGACACTCGCAGTGTCGCCCGTTAACATGCGTACCGAGATCCCAAGAGCCTCCACGGCCTCGATTGCTGGGGCGGCAGACGGTTTGGGCGGGTCCGCAAAGCTTACAAAGCCTGCAAGAAAAAGGTCCTGGCTCAATGGGCTTTCTATAGCCACGGCAAGAATGCGTTCCCCGGTGGCACGGATCTGCTCGACGACACTGTTTGCGGCCAGATCTGTGAGGGTGCCGATCCCGTGTTGTCCCAGATATCCGCCATGGCAAAGCGCAAGGACCTCCTCCACAGCACCCTTGTAGATGCAGATCTCCGCAGCGTTCCCGACGTGTCCTAGAATAGGACTGAGGATGCTGAAAAGCTCCCCTTGCGTGGGACTCGGAGCTTGCATACTCTTGAACAGACGCACCCTCACACGCGAGAAGCGCTGCTCGTAATCAAAGGGGTCCTCGTCTACGAGGCTAAAGCATGTCACGATGCTGTCAAAGCTGTCGAGGGGCGACCCGTCGATGGCTCGTTCAACGGCGTTGTTCGCGGCAGCAGACTGGAAATGCGCAGAAAGTTTGCAAAGCAGCAACGGCAGCTTGGAGAGCGCTTGGGTGGGCTGGCCGCAGGCGTCGAGAGAGCGATTGACCGACAAGGAGTCCTGCGTGAGCGTCCCTGTCTTGTCAGTACAGAGGACGTCCATGGAACCAAAAGCTTGCAAGGCGTTGAGACGCTTGACGATGCACTTTTCCTTTTTTGCAAGCTCTGTGGCACCGTAAATGAGACAATATGTGAGAATCATGGGCAACATCTCGGGTGCAAGGCCGACGGCGACCGCCGCAGCATAGAGAAAGGCGTCAAGGGTCTCGTTTCCTCGCCAGAGCTGCAAAAGAAAAACCGTCGGGGCCATGAAGATGATGAAGCGGATCATGAGCATCGTGAACGCGTCCATGTCCTCGTCAAAGCCCGTCCGAGAGCGAGCACCGCGAAGGGCGCCAAATGTCTTGCCCATCTCGCTGTCGTCGCCCGTGTGCGTGACGCGAACGACGCCATGACCGGCTACGACCATGGTTCCAGTAAGAACAGTATACGTAGCATCTGACGCAAATGCAGCGCGGGCGTCAACGAGCGTCGCAGGCATTGGATCCGCGGCGCGTTTGGCCACGGGGAGACTTTCGCCTGTAAGCTGGGCCTGGTTGACGCGTAGGTGCGCGCAAGAAAGCACAATACCGTCGGCAGGGACGAGATCCCCAGCGGAGAGCAGAAGAAGGTCCCCGGGTACCACGTCGCGCGCCTGGACTTGGATGGGCGAGGCACCTTCGGGCCCGCGACTGACACGGCAGTGAGTTCGGAGTTGGGCGCGCAGCGCACTTGCAGCCTGCTCTCCTCTAAACTCTTGGATGGTTTGCATTCCAATCGCGAGAAGTCCCATGGCCCAAATAACGAGTCCTGTCTCTGCATCGCCACCGACGTAGGCGAGCGTGCCGAGGACGCCGAGCAGCACGATGAGCGGGTTCTTGGCGAGGGGCCCAAGATGCTCCAGGACCGTCTCCCAGACCGAGGCCTGCGTCGGCTCGTTGGGGCCATACCTTTCCAGGGCACGCTGCGCTGCGCCGTCGCTCAAACCCTGCGCTGCGCCGTGCGGCCCTGCCACCGCCGCGGTCGCCGCCATTCTATCCGCGCCTGGCCTCGCCTCGCCTCGCCTCGCCTCGCCTTGTTCGCTCGAGCAAGGACGGAAACGTTTTTGCTCAACGCATCGTCATCATTGTGCACTGGAGCAGCTGGTAGCGAGACTGGCCGAGGTGAGATTGCCTCGATTCAAGTTGCCTTGCTTGATCCGGGCCAGGTCATGTCTTGCCATCAGTCCATCAATGTCGTCTGGCTGCTGCGCCACGGAGACCTTTGTCAAGCCTTGAGAGCTACAAGTCTTGTCAACAATTTTTTGGGGGCAATAGGCGAAGCACGACTGGCCCAGTGGTTCTGTCTGGCACATGAACAGGCTCAGTGGAAGGAGTGAGTGAGTGAGTGAGCTTGAGAGATGGAGTTTTGCGCCTTGAATCTTCGTCGCAGCCTGCGTTCAACCCCAAAGCAGACCTGAATGAAGCGTTGAGGAGCGGTGAACGCGCATTGCATAGCGTGACGCTCGCTGACCGAGCGCGGAGGAAAGATGATCGATCTCGACGAGGTTTTCTTTGGCGTGGTACGAGCGGCGCTGGTTGTGATCGCCTTTGTGCTGTGGCGCTCATCGAAGCGCCGCGCATACGTGGCTGATGGCGGCGCCGAGGCGACCCGGCAGACGGCCAACCCGCCGGAGGGGGGCAAGGTGCAGCAATTGACGCGCGGGCACTGCCACTACCGTATCGACGGTGAGAAGAACTCGGGCAAGCTCGTTGTCCTGGTGCACGGCCTTATTGGCTGCACTCTCGATTACGGTCCTTTGTGCAAGATTCTCGTGGAGCAACACCGACGAAGAGTGCTCCGACTCGATTTGTATGGGCGCGGGTGGAGCTCAGCGCCTTTGATGGGCGCGGATTCGCTGCCGGAGCTGTACGCAGGGCAAATTGCAGAGCTTTTATTTGCGATTGGAGAAAGAGGCCCGATCGACCTCGTGGGTAACTCGATGGGCGGGGCCATTTCGGCTTGCTTTGCGGCTCGTTTCGGTCGAGCCCATGTCGCATCAGTGACGCTGGTGGTGCCCGCGGGTCTTTCAGCTGTGGACACGACGATTCCTGCTTGGCAGCAGCGTCTCTATGATGTTCTGGAGGAACTTCCGTTTGTACCAAAACATCTGCTACGGGCCAATGTGCAGGCGCGTCTCGACAAGCTCAAGGACGAGCAGTATTCGCACTGGACGGTTCCCAACAACGACGTTATTCGCAAGTATTATCACGATTACCAGGCGAAGCGGCTTGCCCGTGAGCGGCATTTGGCAGATGCCTACATTGAGACGCTGCGCAGCTTTCCTGTGTCTGCTAGCAGGCCGCTCTTTGAAGCGCTAGCGCGCAGCGAGGTTCCTTGTATGGTATGCTGGTCCAAGCTGGATCGTCGTGTCCCGTTTGCGTGTGCGGAGGAGATGCGCGCCATTTTTGCAGGCGCTGACTTGGAGGAGCACATTTCTGAGGACGGCGGCCACAGTCTCGTCATTGAGAATGCGCCTTTTGTCGCGGAGCACTTTGTGCCGTTTTCGCGCAAGAACTAATTACGTTTTCCCTTCGAGTTTTCTCTTTTCTCTTTTCCGTAGAATCCATGCGTCTTGCATCTCATCTCAGCTTGGAAAGTCGAACTACACCACTATTATGTCTTGGAGAGTCTTGCATCTCACGCCACAGGCCTGAGCGATTAGACCTATCATCACCGTTGTCCTTCCTGGCGATGACGACCTGTTTGCTCCTGCCCCGCCCGCCCTCGCTGACGGTTTTTCTGCACGTTGCCGGTCACAGAATCGGTCCGCCGGTCACACGCCGCCCGCTGCCGCACTTTGGTTTCTCGCCGTTTCGCTGGTGAGACAAACAGCCCTTTTTGGCGGCGGCGGCGAAAACGAGAAGCAGCTCGCTGCCTCCGCCCCCTGGCTCCCCGCGACGCGGCCGCCCCGAGAGGGCCGAGACAGCGAGCGAGCCCCTCGCTGTCTCTGCCTGCCTCTGCCTGCCTCTGCCTTGCCTCGTCTCTGCCTGTCTCTGCCTTGCCTCGTCTCTCTTCCCCCAAGCTCGGGAAGCGGCGTGGAAGCAGGGAGCGGGCGGATGGGGCTCCATCTTGGCGCCTGCACGTGCCGGTCTCCTGCAGTTTCACAGTTACTAGGTCACGGTGATGCAGTGAATGCAGGGCTGTTATACTGGCTGGTCTGCTGTTTTCTGCTGTTTCCCGCTGGTTTCTGTCTGCTGTTTTCCGGCTGCTGGCTGGTTTCTGCGGCGCGGGGGCAGGCAGCATCGTCCTCTGCGCGCTGCAAGACGGGGCCAGCCTCGCGGTCGCAGTCGGCCCCGGGCGTGCTCGGCACGGTCGAGGGAGAGAGTCCGCGTGCGTTTCGCAGCGCAGCGCAGCGCAGCGCGTCTGCAAGGCGAGGCGAGGCGAGGCGAGGCGAGGCCCCTCCCTCCCTTCGAGGCGAGGCCCCTTCTGCTCGCCTGCCTCGGCCTGCCTCTCGCAGTCCAGCACGCGCGCACCGTCTCCACGCCGTGAGGAAGGAAGGTCATCGGAGTCCCGAGGTCGCTCCCAGCCTGCGCAGGCAGAGAGAGCAGGCTGCGGCGCTCTCGCCGTCGCGCGGCAGCCTTTGCGGATCCTCGACGCTGCTCAGGCTGGTCCCGATGGCGAAGCCTGCCTGCCCCGACGTGCGCGCCGAGACGGCCAGGCAGGCAGGCAGCCCGGCCGGCGGCCCCTGTGCGTGAGTCTGCGTGCGGCAGAGAGTCCGGCGGTCGAGTCCTGGCGCCGGGGCTCGGCCTCTGCACGCGCACTCGAGCCCGCCTTCTCCGCCCCCAGTTCGCTTCTTCCGCTTTCGCAACTCGAAGTTCGTGGAGGCGCAGGGAGTACTTTCAGCCAGCCAGGTGAGTTCGTATACTACTACTACTACGTATACGACGTACTACGTACCTAGCTAGGCCTCGTAGTACGTTGCTTCGCAAAGGAGACAGTCTCGCCTCTGCCAGCCACCGCGGCGGGCGGCAGAGGGGACGCCTGCCTCCGCTCCCAGGGCCTCGCGTACGCTCTGGATTCCTCGCCTCGCGCCCTGCCTAGGCCCAGGCCTAGGTAGTAGTACTTAGGGGCGAATGAATGAACATTCAATTCGTAAGTTATCTTATTATAGCCTACTCGCCTTCTTGCGTGCACTGCAGTGCGGCGCGGCGCGGAGAGGAGAGAGAGGAGGGAGGGGAGGGAGGAGAGGGGGAGCGGCGCAGAGGCAGACGCGCAGGCGAGGAGTGCCGCGGCGGAGGCGGCAGACGCGCAGCTGCGGCCGGCGGAGACGAGGCATGGCGCGCGCGGAGGCGCTGCGGAGGCGGCGCGTGCGCAGCCGGCCGTGGCAGGCGCAGGCGCAGGAGCGCCAGGAGCAGGAGCGCCAGGAGCAGGAGCGCCAGGCTCTGGGTTCTGGCGCGAGGCCGCGGCGGGCGGGGGCGACACCCGCCGAGGCGTCTGCTTCTGTGGAGTCCGACGCAGGCGAGGCGGGGCGCAGCTGCAGGCGCCACGCGCGCGCGCGCCGGGACGCCCGCGTCTGCAGCAGCAGCGCCAGCAGCACCAGCACCAGCACCAGCAGAAGCGACAGCGAGTCCTGGACTCGTGCATCGCCATCCGGGGCAGCGACCTCGAAGACGGCGACACAGACCGCGCACGCGACGATCAGGGCGACCGAGCCGCGCGAGTACTACGCCAGCGACGAGAGGATAGGCACGTCCTCACCAGAACCAGTGCCATCTCTCTGCACGAGCAGCACGAGAGAATGCAGCAAAACGACCTGCAAGAGGAGTCCATGGTGGGACATGTCCACGAAGGCCACGGCACATCTGCGGCGAAAGCAATGGACAGCGGCAGGGATCGTAATCGTCGCGCTGCTCACGGTATTGCCAGCGCTTTGTATCGGCGAAACCAATGTGGTGGATCGGCTCGCGTACAGCAACTTTGTTGAGCTCATGAACGCGGGCGGCCTCGGTAATTTGTACTTTATTTACTGCGATGACACCGCTTCCCTCGAGGACCCATGTTCCTGCAGCTCAAACGGACGCCAAATCGTCTGTAATGACGAAAATCAGATTGAGGAGATTTTGCTCCCGGAGAACCGCCTTTTCGGTGATCTTACGCGAGAAATGCTCCTCGGGTTCACCGCGCTCACGCGACTCAACCTCTCGTCAACATCGCTGACTTCTCCGGATCAAAATACGCTAAACACCACGCTCTTGCCCATGGGCGGTTGCCTGTCCATCCCAGAGTGCCTCGATGGAACCTGGGAGTGCGACTTTTCACAAAGTGACCTCGACCTATGTGACACGCTTCCGCCGACGCCGAGCCCTGCGCAGACCCCAACGATTACGGTCTCCGACATTTACGTTGGCTATCATTTCATACAGACAAACGACAACTTATTGGTGCAGATTGACGATATCGACTCTGCGGTCGCCTGTCGTGACATTTGCATTGGGTTTTCCGAATGCGAGTACTTTTCCTATCGAATTTCAGGGACGAACGCCGGAAGGTGCGAGCTTTACATTTACTTTGACGAGTTCGAAGAGGATGAAGACTGGGCCTCGGGTTCCCAGGGAGGGGATTACTTTCTGCCCACGTCTGCGCCTACGACCTTGCCGGATGGGATCTTTGCCGGGATCTACATTGTCGAAACAGACGACAATCTCGTCGATGAGGAAGAGGATGTCACCTCGGCGGCCGCTTGTCAGAGTCTTTGCTTGGCAAACGACGAGTGCGGGTTTTTCTCGTACAAGCTTTCGGGGGACAACGTCGGGCTTTGCGTGCTGTACGCAGCTGTCGCAGATGTCACGGAGGATGATGAATGGGCTTCGGGTGCCGAAGATGGGTCCGACTTTCTACCCACATCCACACCAACTTTGTCGCCAAGTGCAACGCAGCCAACGAATGCACCATCTGCAAGTCCGGCTGTTATCGCCACGCCTACTTTGAGCCCCACTGAAGCATGCATCGTTTTGGGGTCTCGGTACGCCCGAGACACCGAAGGCCAGCCCATTGAAAGTTTGGACGCTGTCGAATCTGCAAACGTATGTGGTCAAACTTGCCTCGATACGACGGGCTGCGAATACTTTGCCTACAAGCGCTCTGGTAACAATGCTGGTCTCTGCGAACTATTTTCAGACGTCTCGGCCGGGATAGTGAACGCCGACCTCTGGTCTCGAGGTGAGGCGGCATGCTTATCATCCACACTGGCCCCTTCATTGCAGCCATCAACGACGTCACCGACTCCTTTTCCGAGCGTAGTGCTTACCACAGATTCGCCCACCACTAATCAGGCTCCGAGTCCCGCACCTAGCGCTTCCCCAACCTCGTCAATACCGGCCTCGTGCCTCGTGCAGGGTGAACGTTTTGTTCGTACAGGCGACGAAGTGGTATATACAGAGATTTCTAGCGTGGAGGTCTGCCAGGCTCTCTGTCAGGAGGATGACTCGTGTACAAACTTTGCTTTTCGTTATGAAGGAGGAAATCCTGGACGCTGCGAGCTCTATGCGGACATATCTGCTGGTACGCAGACTTCCTCTATTTGGGAAAGGGGTCCCAGGGTCTGCGGGGATGAATCCTCAACCCAAAGTCCAACTCAAAGTCCAACACTCTCGCCTTCAGAGTGCTACACAGATGGTTTTCGATTCGTTAGAGACGACGGTGTCCAACCTTTCGAAGTCACGACGACGGACGCCAGCTTGGAAGCCTGCCAAGCTGTTTGCGCAGCAGACGATGAATGTTTTTTCTTTGCCATCAAACTATCGGCAACGAATGCGGGTCAATGTGAGCTTTTCTCGGACATAAGCTTGGGCACGACGGAGGCACCGAACTGGGCATACGGTCCAAAGACCTGTGCGTCATCTGAGCCAACGTCGTCTCCTGTTCAAGGGCCAACGGCACCCACACAATCGCCGACAGTACCGACACAAGCACCAACTGCACTGACTCAGGCGCCAACTGCGCCGACTCAGACGCCAACTGCACCAACACAGGCACCGACGGTCTCGACGCAGTCACCGACGACGCCAACGGGTGCAGGTTCAGTCCCAACCCAGGCCCCAACGCTTCCTCCTTCAGAGTGCTATACAGATGGTTTTCGATTCGTCAGAGATGACGGAGTGCAGCCTTACGAAGTCACGACAACGGACGCCAGCTTGGAAGCCTGCCAAGAAGTTTGCGCAGCGGACGATGCGTGCCAGTACTTTGTCATCAAGCTATCAGCATCGAACGCGGGTCAATGCGAGCTTTTCTCAGACATAAGCTTGGGCACGACGGAAGCACCGAATTGGGCATACGGTCCAAAGACCTGTACGTCATCCGAGCCAACGTCGTCTCCTGTGCAAGGGCCAATGATACCCACACAATCGCCGACAGTAACAACGCAGACCCCAACAGCACCGACACAGGCGCCAACAGCGCCGACGCAAGCGCCAACTGCACCGACTCAAGCACCGACCGCACCAACACAGGCGCCAACGGACTCGACGCAGTCGCCAACGACGCCAACAGATTCAGGATCCGGGCCAACCCAAGCTCCGACGCTACCTCCGTCAGAGTGCTACACAGATGGTTTTCGATTCGTCAGAGATGACGGCGTACAACCTTACGAAGTCACGACAACGGACGCCAGCTTGGAAGCCTGCCAAGCTGTTTGCGCGGCGGATGATGAATGTTCATACTTTGCCATCAAACTATCGGCATCGAACGCGGGTCAATGCGAGCTTTTCTCAGACATAAGCTTGGGCACGACGGAGGCACCTAACTGGGCATACGGTCCGAAGACCTGTGCGTCATCTGAGCCAACGTCGTCTCCTGTGCAAGGGCCAACGATACCCACACAATCGCCGACAGTACCAACGCAGGCCCCAACAGCACCGACACAGGCGCCAACTGCGCCGACGCAAGCACCGACTGCACCAACAGGGGCACCAACGGACTCGACGCAGTCACCGACGACGCCAACGGGTGCAGGTTCAGTCCCAACCCAGGCCCCAACGCTTCCTCCTTCAGAGTGCTATACAGATGGTTTTCGATTCGTCAGAGATGACGGCGTACAACCTTACGAAGTCACGACAACGGACGCCAGCTTGGAAGCCTGCCAAGAAGTTTGCGCAGCGGACGATGCGTGCCAGTACTTTGCCATCAAGCTATCAGCATCGAACGCGGGTCAATGCGAGCTTTTCTCAGACATAAGCTTGGGTACGACGGAGGCACCGAATTGGGCATACGGTCCAAAGACCTGTACGTCATCCGAGCCAACGTCGTCTCCTGTGCAAGGGCCAACGATACCCACACAATCGCCGACAGTAACAACGCAGACCCCAACAGCACCGACACAGGCGCCAACAGCGCCGACGCAAGCGCCAACTGCACCGACTCAAGCACCGACCGCACCAACACAGGCGCCAATAACTGGGCATACGGTCCGAAGACCTGTGCGTCATCTGAGCCAACGTCGTCTCCTGTGCAAGGGCCAACGATACCCACACAATCGCCGACAGTACCAACGCAGGCCCCAACAGCACCGACACAGGCGCCAACTGCGCCGACGCAAGCACCGACTGCACCAACAGGGGCACCAACGGACTCGACGCAGTCACCGACGACGCCAACGGGTGCAGGTTCAGTCCCAACCCAGGCCCCAACGCTTCCTCCTTCAGAGTGCTATACAGATGGTTTTCGATTCGTCAGAGATGACGGAGTGCAGCCTTACGAAGTCACGACAACGGACGCCAGCTTGGAAGCCTGCCAAGCTGTTTGCGCGGCGGATGATGAATGTTCATACTTTGCCATCAAACTATCGGCATCGAACGCGGGTCAATGCGAGCTTTTCTCAGACATAAGCTTGGGCACGACGGAAGCACCGAATTGGGCATACGGTCCAAAGACCTGTACGTCATCCGAGCCAACGTCGTCTCCTGTGCAAGGGCCAACGATACCCACACAATCGCCGACAGTACCAACGCAGGCCCCAACAGCACCGACACAGGCGCCAACAGCGCCGACGCAAGCGCCAACTGCACCGACTCAAGCACCGACCGCACCAACACAGGCGCCAACGGACTCGACGCAGTCGCCAACGACGCCAACAGATTCAGGATCCGGGCCAACCCAAGCTCCGACGCTACCTCCGTCAGAGTGCTATACAGATGGTTTTCGATTCGTCAGAGATGACGGAGTGCAGCCTTACGAAGTCACGACAACGGACGCCAGCTTGGAAGCCTGCCAAGAAGTTTGCGCAGCGGACGATGCGTGCCAGTACTTTGCCATCAAGCTATCAGCATCGAACGCGGGTCAATGCGAGCTTTTCTCAGACATAAGCTTGGGCACGACGGAGGCACCGAACTGGGCATACGGTCCGAAGACCTGTACGTCATCCGAGCCAACGTCGTCTCCTGTGCAAGGGCCAACGATACCCACACAATCGCCGACAGTACCAACGCAGGCCCCAACAGCACCGACCCAGGCGCCAACGGATTCAACCCAAGCGCCGACGTCGCCCACGCAAGCGCCAACTGACATAGGCTCGGGGCCAACCCAAGCTCCAACGCTTCCTCCTTCAGAGTGCTACACAGATGGTTTTCGATTCGTCAGAGATGACGGTGTACAACCTTACGAAGTCACGACAACGGACGCCAGCTTGGAAGCCTGCCAAGAAGTTTGCGCGGCAGATGATGAATGTTCATACTTTGCCATCAAACTATCGGCATCGAATGCGGGTCAATGCGAGCTTTTCTCAGACATAAGCCTGGGAACGACGGAGGCAGCGAATTGGGCATATGGACTCAAGACTTGCTCAGAGGGTACGCCTACGCAGTCGCCAACGCAGTCTCCAGGTGCTATTACCACGAATGGTCCCACGGGAGCACCCACCGAAGCGCCAACGTTTCCACCTAGCGTTTGCTTTACAGAGGGTCAGCGCTTTACACGCTCAGACGAAGCAGGGGAACCAATCGATACGATTTCATCGGCGCTCTCCGCTGACGCCTGCCAAGCCAATTGCGCGCTTACCACTGGATGCGAGTACTTTGCCTTTCGCTATGCGGGAGCCAATCCCGGACGGTGCGAGCTGTATAGCTCCATTGAGGCAGGAACAACCTCGTCTTCCATCTGGCTCACGGGGCCTCGATCGTGCGTCTCTGTACCGACTCCGGCTCCTATTCGTAGCCCCACGAGCTCGGCGACAGAGTGCTATACGGAGGGCTTTCGATATGAACGCGTAGATGGCGAGCAGCCCTTTGAAACCATTACCACAGACACTGACGCTGACGCGTGCCAGGCGGCATGCCAGCTAAGCAACGAGTGCACTCACTTTTCAGTCAAGCTATCTGGGTCTAATGAAGGCCAGTGCGAGCTCTTTTCCAACATCGAAGCTGGAACGAGAAGCGCGCCTCTATGGGTACTAGGTCCACGCTCGTGTTCAGAAGACACGTTGTCTCCAACCGCGTCAGAGGAGCCGACGTCCACGCCAACGGCGTCCCCGACGAGCTGCTTTGCAGACGGGGCGAATTGGGCAGATAATCCTTTTGAAACACTCACGGGGATAGAGTCTGCCGAGGCATGCCAAGCCGAGTGCCTTGCATCCGATGCGTGTGTTGTTTTCTCCTACAACTTTCGAGGACGAAACGAGGGAAGGTGCGAGCTGCTGACAACGACATATAGTGGTCTGAATCTTGCAAACAATTGGATCTCTGGCCCCAAGGTATGCGGCTTGACCTTCTCACCGACGTTTTCGCCCTCTGCACTCACGACGCCGCGGCCAACCCGAAGTCCGACGGGATTTCCAACAACACTTCGGCCAACGCCATCGCCAACAACGCTTTCTCCCACGGCATCTCCTACGGAGAGGCCAACGACTGCGGAACCGACGTCATCTCCGACAAATGCACCGCTTGCTCTTGCCGAGGATGAACTTGAGGCGTGGGAAGACTTTTACCTGGCTCTGAACGGAGAGTCGTGGTACACGTGCGGAACGATCGACGACCCTTGCAATTACCCGAGCTGCGATGAGGACTCGCAGACAGAGGGCCGATACGTAGTGTGCATGATTCCTGTCGAGCGACGTAATTTGCTCAAGCAACGGTGGTCGTCGTTCCGAAAATTGCAGGAATCCGTGGCCAGCGTTGTGGAGATCGTTCTTCCAGACAATGGCCTCGAGGGCGTCTTGCCTGCCGAAATCATGGAGCCCTTTACGAATTTCCAGCTCCTCAATCTGTCTGGAAATGACATTACTGGAGACGGCCCGGATGGCTGTGTCGACATCCAGCGGTGCTACGAGGTCGGCGTGATCTGTGATGTCCCAAACTTGTGCGGAGAAGCTTTCGGTGTGAACCCAGATGGGACCCCTGACTGGACGCCGCCAACAGATGGTGAGACGGACATGTATCCGCTCATCGAGCTTGAAGTCGGGGAATCTGTGTTTTTCAATTTCAGCGAAGACAGCAACGTGGTGCAGATGAGTTCACAAACGGCCTTTGAGAACTGCGAATTTTCAGGTTCTGTTGTCCTGGCCTCTGCATCGCAGGGTTCTTATCGCTTCGTGGCCAAGAAAGAAGACGCCGGAGACACGGTGTACATTGCGAGCTCGCTGCCGACCTCTTCGCACGAGAGCTGCGAGAATGGCCAGCGCGTCGCCATCGCCGTCGAGGGGACGACGACTGCGCCCACGAGCGAGGCCGTTGACCCGGGCGACGACGGTGATAACGGTGTGCCTTGGTGGGTGATCCTGCTCGTGGCGCTGGTGCTCCTCTGCTGCGTGCTGCCCTGCTTACTGTGCTTGCTGCTCGCCTGCGCGCAGCGGTGCTGCCCCGAGCGGGTCCCTGAGCGCCTCGCCAAGCCCCTCGACCGCTTTGTGCACGTGGGCTCCGCCAACAACAGGAGGGACCAGGCGCTCGGGTTCCCAGACCCGGACGGCCTTGCGCCGTACACCGCGCTGCCGCCCAGGCACCAGCGATCCGCGCCGCCGGTGCTGGAGACGGGCTTCGCGGGCTTCGCGGGCCCCGCTGGGCCCACGCCCGCCCCTACGCCCGCGTCGTCGCCCACGGCGGCGTCGGCGTCGAGGCGCGGCATGGCGGCGACGGCGACGGCGACGGCGGGCCTGCCAGGCGACGACGCTGCTGCAGGGGCTGCTGCAGGGGCTGCTGCCGGTCGCGCGGGAAGGCGCAGGCCGACAAGGTACGACTCGACCGCCATGGAGGTCTTTTTCGCGCCGCACGCAGTGGACGGAGTGCTGGTGGCTAGCGAGCACGGCGACGTCTTCATGGACGAAGAGGATCGCCGGGCCGCCGCCCTGCGCGAGAACCCATCGCTCAAGCAGGCCAAGTTGCAGGCCTTGGCCATGAGTACGGTGGTCTCGCGCCCCATCAGCAGCATGGAAGACCTGCTCCGCGAAGCAAACCTCGAGCAGCACATTCCCCACTTTCGGAGCGAGCACATGGACCTTGAGGCAGTCACATTTGCCAGCGAGGGCCAGCTCCGTGAGCTCGGGCTTTCCATGGGCGAAGCGGTCCGTTTGCGTCACATCACGCGGACGCTGCAGCGCAAGCTGGCCCAAACCGCTTCTGCTCCTGCGACTGGGGCCGTGACTAGCACAACACCCAGTGGCACACCCTTGCGCGGTGTCTTGAAGAAGCCGGATCCAACTGCTTACGCCGTCCCTACGCAACGCGCTAAGTTTGGTCCAGGGGACCCTGTTACTGTGCACCGCGTAGGGTCCAAGGTACTTCGAGGCCGTATTACAGAGGTCCGTGACGCGGGTCACGCCACCCGTGAACCTCGCTACGTGGTGGAAATTGCTCAGCAGTCTCGGCAGGGCGCGGCCGCGAGCGCACGGCAACAAGTCGTCCGTGAGTCCGAACTGCGAGCACCGTAACATATTTGTCTTCTACTGCCTATATAATCATGTGACATCCTTTCGGTCGTGTCAACTTTTCTTGTTCTTTTGTTCTGGTCTTTTTACCTTGTCTTTTACTGGCAATAGAACCATGTATCATCCTGCACCTGATATTTGAATTCTTGCACAATGATGCTCGAAAAGTGATCGCTCGCCAGGCGTAGCAAGGGGTGGCCACGGAAGGAGAAAGAGGACGTACTGGCCCTTCAAGAATGAAAGAGCATTTGTGTTCTTGCAATGCCGGACACGGAGAAGCGTATCCGTGAGCAGATTAACAGAGGCGAACGATACTAGAGTGGAAAGACGTTTACCACGGAGAGGCACAATAGGTTAGCGTCGTTCTCGGCACGCACGCAGAGCAGCATGATCATCGAAGGCCTAATGCTATCACGATGCTGAAGTAGCACCAGGCGTCGTACTTGGAGCAAAGGGGAAGGTTGTAGCTAGAGCGTCGGCTACGGAGGCAACGTTCTCAAAGAGAAAAAAGTGCCCATCTTCAGTAAAGTGTTGCGCGCCCAGCCAACGCGACGTGCTGGACTCAGTGTTATCGCTCGCAGTCGTGCCTTTGGCACCAACGAGTCCTGCCCAAGGGAGAATATCCGTAGGTTCGAGATCACTTCCGTAAAGAGCCTTGAGTGAGACATTTGCATGGTTGCCAAAGATGGCATCGGTGTCGCGCGAGCAACCAGCTGGTGACTCAGAAAAGGAAAATGTTTCGAGGAGTTCGTAGTCAGCTCGAAGTGGCGGGAGAATGAGAGCCCGGAAGGCAGCATGGTCGAGAACCTCCTTCGGAGTCCCTCCCTTGGCCGATATGTATTCGAGAAAGGCCGAGTCGCTCATCTCCTTGACCTTGGGAAGTGATTCCAAAAGGTTTTGAGGAGCCCGCGAGGCGGCCACAACGAGGCGGACGGGCCATGCAGCGAGGTCAAAGCTGTCATCCTCAGCCTTGTCGACATCGCTCGGATTCAAGAGCGTCTCGAGGGTCTGCCACGCGACCTGGGAGCCCAGTGAGTAGCCAAAGAAGACGACGGCACGAGGGGCGCACGCTTGTTTCCGTAAAAGCTGACGGACTTCTCGGGCGACATCGGGGACAAGCTCCGTGAAGCTACGATACACGGGCTCTTTTGCCCGAGCAAGGCGGCCCGGAAGCGACACGCCAATCGTTGTAGCGTGGCCTTTCGCGGCCAAGTCCTTGGCGAGCGCCCGGACAGAAGGATGCGCAAGGTTTCCGCCTGCCCAGGGAAAGAAGAACACGAGAGCTTGTCCAGGAGCCGCGCTCGCGAGAACCTCGAGTCGCACTCTGCTCGGTCCCGTCATTGGCGTCAGCGACGGACGGCGATAGGATCGATCGATCGTGCTGCGATGCCGGGCTGGGTCTGCCTGCGACGCTGCGCTCACGCACACAGTCAAATCGGCAAAAAACTCCAGCGGGTTGGGGCGGGTTTGGAGGTGTCCCCGCGCAGACGTATGTGCCAAGGGTGTGCGCGACCTGGGGACCTCGGCCGTTGGAAAGACAGACACAGAGAGAGAGAGAGAGAGAGAGAGAGAGAAAGCACTGTCGCTCTTCGCGACCTCGGGGCTTCTCGACGAATCGAACGGGCGGCAACCTGCGGACAGCGCCGACGGCCCCGAGGGCACTGGCAAACCCGTTTGGTGCGCAACGAGCAAGGCAGCGCGACGATAGACGGAGCTGTTTGGCTGGGTCCTTGGCGAGCTCTCCTGCGGTGTTCCTTTGTGCGGGCGCGTGGAGCAGACAGAGGACAGACAGCAGAGCAGAGGCGAGCCGAGCAGAGCAGGAACGAAAAATGTCGTGCTCGTGCAACCACAACGAGGGCGGCGAGCAAGTCCGCGCCGACGGAAGTCTGCCAACGGCAAGTCTGGACGATGTCGCGGCGCAAATCCGCCGCGAGTTCGCAGAGCAAACGCCCGGGACCGCAGAAGCTTTCGAGGCCGCGACCAAGGCCGCCTTTGAGGCCGAACGAGCCGCCAAGCAAAAGAAAAAGACTATCTCGCAGGCCACGTTCGACGAGGTCGTCGAGGAAAACGTCGAGGAGTTCGGTCTTGATCTCGAAGAAGCCATGAAGGACGCCGTGGAACAGTTCAAGCAGCAGGGTGTGGACCTTTCGGCCCTCGTGACCACCCCTGCTGAACGGGAAATTGACCAACGCGTCAAGGCCGAGGTGAGCGGCCTCGAGGAGGCCCTCAAGGACCCAGCCTGCTCCGGCGAGAGCCTTGAGCCGATTCTCGACCATCTCGCCGAGACGTGCCGGCTGGGTCCTGCCGAGCGCAAGGCAGCCGGACGCCATGGCGCCGTTGGAGCGGCCTCTTTTGTATGCAAGAAACTCTGTGCAGACGAAAAGGCAGTCGTTGCAGCGCTGCGGCTCCTCAAGGTCCTCGCTCAGAGCTTTGCGAACCGCGAGGTGTTTCCGCTGCAGGGTGCCGAGGCCGTGGTGGAGTGCCTTGCCCACCACGAAGATGTGCAAGACGTGCAGCACGCGGGCTTTGAGGCACTCGCTCAGTTCATTGCCAAGCACGAGGCCAACAAGCGCAACCTTAAAGATGCCAAGGTGAACGCACGTGTTCTTTCGAGTCTGCGCACGCACGCGGAGGATCCCAACGTGGTTGCATCGGCATGCCGCTTTGTTCGTGGCTTTCTCAGCGACGATGATCGCCGACCGGGCGTTCAGCCTGGTACGTTTGTCCGCGCTCGTGAGCTTGGTGAGGACTATCACAACGGTCTTTTGCAGCCGCTGGTGGCCATTCTCGCCAGCGAAGCGACCTTGGCCGAAGAAACGCAAGTAGCCTCTTTACTGGCGACCTTGCGCATTGCAGCCGTCAACGACCTCATTTGCAAAAACTTTGCGAATGAAGGCGGTCTCGATGCCGCGCTTGTTGCTTTTGAAGCTTATGTGACGGAAGAGCTCGTGGCTGCGCAGGCGTGCATGCTTTTGATGGCGGTGAGCCGCAACGATGATATCAAGCGTACCGTCGGCAAAGGAAAGGGGCTGGGACTGCTCTTGCGAGCAATGGAGACTCACGCCACGTCCCCGCGCGTCGCCGAGCAGGCTCTTTCGTGTCTTAGTGTCCTTTGCTTGCGTCAACCCGAGAACTGCGAAAAGATTGCTAGTCTCGGCTGCCTCCAGCTCATCTGTGCTACCATGATGCAATTCCCGGAGGCCCCGGGTGTACAGCGTCAGGCCATCTCGACTTTGCGCAACATGGTGTCAAGCTGGCAGAACAAGGATCTCTGTGGCCAGATTCTTGATCAGAATGCCGAGGATCTCATTCGCAAGGCTCGCGCCGCCCACCCAATCTGCGAGGAGGTCGCATATGCAGCTCTGCGCGACCTTGGTCTGAGCTATCATGCTTAGCTAGAGACCACACGAGGATCCTTTTTCTCCAACGTGAGTAATTCTGTCCAGCAATGAGCAAGGAATAGCCAGCCAACCACAGCCAGCCAGCTGCGGTCAGGGCAAGGTCAGCTCAGGTCAGGTCAGAAATTAATTGTACGTAGTAAGAATACAGCCAATTGTACGTAGTAAGAATAGAGCTTCTTTTTTTTGGGGG
>KN805404.1:122090-155717 GCA_000818945.1 Schizochytrium sp. CCTCC M209059
GGGGGGGGGGGAAGGGAAAGGGGAATACTCGCTCTTATCCTTGATCGATTCCAGCGATTTCCTTTTTAATCTAACTACCCTGGAAAGGGACCTGCGATGAGCGACTTGAAGCGAGGCTTGCCAGAATTAAGCTCAAAAAGCATTAAGCTCACGCTTAGGAGGCCCATATCCCCCCTCGAGC
This sequence comes from Schizochytrium sp. CCTCC M209059, assembly GCA_000818945.1. Lineage (NCBI taxonomy): Eukaryota > Bigyra > Thraustochytrida > Thraustochytriidae > Schizochytrium > Schizochytrium sp. CCTCC M209059. The sequence goes on from KN805404.1 coordinate 122,272, forward strand.
TTAGCCAGGCCTACGGCCCAAGCTTGGTTAGAGCCATCTGCAGCGAAGGAGACTTCAATTAGAGCATCGAGAGGGACACAATCTTGGAGGAGCAGAATGCTATCGCGGCCTAGGTCTAGGCCTACATTCGTTGCAGTCCACGACGAGGTAGGAAAGAAATGACATGCTCCCATAAATCCCTCGGTAATCGTCTGCTCGACAAGACGAGCGTTGCACGAATCCGAAATTGTTCCGGGAAAAGATGTGAAGACGATGGGGTCCAAGGCTCTTGCAGGGCCGCGCGCAGGTCCTGCACAAGCGTTTCCTCTACAGGCAAGCCGTAGAAGGGGTTCACAAGAGTCCCTAGGCGGACGGCTGCTGCTGCACCATGCGAGGATATATGAACATTCGAGCGAAGAATTGCGCGCACAGATTCAAGGTCACGCGATTCAACGCAACGCTGAAGGGGCGACCTCGTGGCCGTGTCTTTCAGATAGGCCGTGAGTGCAGATCGCAGACCAAGTTGGTCTTGTGCTAGAATCAGAGCAGATACCGCATTCCTTGGATGCCGTAAAAGCACGTCAGCGCCATAGACGCATAGTAGACGGCAGCAATCGATGTGGTCGCCATGCACGGCTGCCATAAGCGCGGACGCACCATTTCGAGAGACCGCTCGTGCGTTCGGGTCGGCGCCGGCTTCCAAAAGCTGGCGTACGATTGCTACGAAGCCCTTACCAGCTGCGCACACCAGTGCGGCATCGAGATCCGCACTCCACTCTGAGCGTTCTTCATTCGAGATGAGACTTTCAACTTGAGCCTTATCACCACGTGCGCACGCAGCAAGAAGAAGATTGCCCGGATGTCGCGATGCAGATCGTCCTGCTTTCCAGTCGAGTGGATTGCCTTGGGCGCACTGCTCTGCTGCGTAAAAGAGGCTCTGTAAAGAGTCTGCAACAAAGGAGTTGTCACGAAGGGGGTCGACTTGTGATGATTCTTCTTCCTCGCCATCGTCTTCAGATATCTCGTCCTCGGCGAAAATGCAGTCAAGCATGCATCCGTCGCTTCTTCGGCGTCGATGTCGCTGCCATGTCGCGCTCCTACGCCGTCCTGCCAGACCCCGCTCCCCTGCGACGGCGTAGGCCGCGACAGCGTCACCCTCGCCGCCAGTAGAGTCACACCGGCTCTGGTCTTGCGCGGGTCGAATTGCGTTCATTATGCTCTTCTTTCCCTGGCCGCGACGCGTGCGCGACCGCGCGCCTTCTGCGCGTCCGCCTGCGCGTCTCTGCTCTTGCTGCAGCAGCCTGAGGTCTCCTTGCGCTTGTGTATTCCGCGCCGGGCTCCGCGTCGTCGAGTTCTCCGCTGCGTCTGGAGAACTCGACATCACTGCTTTCTTTCGTTCGTCCCTCCTCTCTGTTCCCAACCTCGCCTGCTCTCTCTGCACTTGGCGCGCGCAGCTTCTTCGCCTTGCAACCGAGGGCCAGGCAACACGGCACGATGCGAAGCGATCGGATGTGCCAGGACGCGCTGCGCACGAACAAGGGTCACCGGTTTGCTTGTTTTTGTTAATTTTTCCTGTTTTACTGTCTGTGAGTGAGCTCCAATGACGAACTGCGTCTTCAGTAGGCTACCTACTAGCGTTAATATGTTTAACCCAGTTAATGAGAAACAAATAGACCAACCGCGCGCGCATTGTCGTCCTCCTCTATGTCGGGTCGTGCAAGCAGACGAAAGAAACAGACGCTTCTCACGCGACGAACATCGGCAGATGGGGAAAAAGGGAGGAGGAGAAGGAAGGATGGATGGATGGATGGGGTTCTCAGAAGAGAGAAGGAGAGCTTCCAGCCCGAGCGGAGAAGAAAATTTGATCGAAAGTCGAGCAGCAGCAGCCGGCTGCTATTTGAAGTTCCCTTTGCAGCCCATACGAGCATTGACCGTCTGCCAGGCAGGGGAAGCGGAGAAAGGGGGAAAGGAGAATCACCCTTGCTTGGTGTGTCCAATCCATCCTCCATGTAAGTAATTAAAATGGTCGATGAAGGTGTTTGTATGTGACGAGAAATCGATTCCCTTCATTTCGAATTTTTTAATTGCGACTGAACGCGCGGTTTTGTAAGTAGGTATCTTTCTCCTGCAATGGATAGTAAATAAGAAGCGTGATACTTTTCCGCAGCGCTCATGGTCATGATTTTTTGACGATCAGTTCCATAATCGTGTGTGTATTCCAATTTTTTTCAAAATACTTTTTAAAGCTTTTTCTTTACTTCTAGCTTTCTATGTTATTTCATTTATATATAGTAATTTAATAGAATATCAATAAAATAGAATTTAAATTATATCATCACTATATTGTACAATTTGTTAGTCTTTTTATTTTGATAATTTATTCATATTTTAATAAAAGCATTTTATTTTGCATTTATACTATTTAACTTTATTCTTTAAAAATAAAAAGTTCTTCAAATTGCGTAGAAAGTGCCAAAAGCAAACTGACAGTTTGCCGCAACGGAAATCTGCCGTAACGTTTTATGATGCAATGCAAACTTGCCTTCACGCAAGCTGTTGTTCACACCTAATTGTATGGATCTCGATAAGCTTATTAATCCCTACACATAACTCTATCTTTCACGTCTCTCGTTGATCGCTGGTCTGCGCACTCGCCAGCCTAAGGGAAGGCGCGCGTAGAGCCGTGGGAACGCCCGCAAGCTCGCACCTGCGCCTGCCTGCCGTTGGTGGCGGGAAAAGCGATAAGACGAGACGATTGATTCCTCATTGCTGTCTTGACTGCAGACAAGGGTAGCATAGCAATCCAGCAGAGAAAGCGAGCCATTGGCTCGCCCATGTGCGCCAAGTACTCATTCCTATGCTTGTCCGCCCGACGTACTCTAATAATTTTCTTGAAATGAGCAGCTTATACAGGAGTAAATTCAAAAAATATCATCAACTAGGGATGAAGGCGAATTGCAAGAGCTTCTGAGCAACTGATTACACATTGTGCTACACGCTATGCCGATGGATAAGGTGCTCCTTATATTTTAAAATTCTTACAGAGATTAGAAGGCCCCAAGACAGATTTCGATCCATCTGCTTCTGCGTGAAAAACTCTCTCGCGTTTGCAGTTAAATAAGTCATGTCGATCTATTTCGCTGAAGACAGGGCATTGATCACGTGTCTGATTCATTTATGGAGCAATGACAAAGCTTAGAAGAAGCTTATTCGAGATTGCAATCACGCACACGAACAAGATGTCGATTGTTCACGAACAAAAGCAAGCGAAGAAGAGGAGTGCAGGTAAACTGTTATTCATTCTTCTCAAATCAATGCATGAATGACCAGAGAAGAGAAAAGGTCAGGCGGTAACATGAATTCATTCGCTTTGCAAAGGTTTTGGTTGATGCGCTAAAATGCATCTGTCAACCATGCAAACGTAATGATCTCGCGACATATGTTCAATGTTAAATCATTGACACGTCGTCTGCCAGTCTGTCTACCGGCGTGCCTTGCCTGCCTAGCATCTTTACGCGACGAATGAGTCTCATCATCCCCTTTCAACATAAATAATCACTTTTGCGTGCATTCATTCCTTTGTAAACTGCGTTTCCAGGGAACCAGCATAAATTCGAAATGTGTAGGCCTGCCTGTAGTCTAGGGATCAGTGGAGCGATCGATTGTGCGCTCGGCATCGCTACAGGATAGAATAGAATGATGCGCGTGAAACAAAAGAGAAAAGATGAGAAGATTTAAAAAAAAAATAAGCTGGACTGTTGCGGATGAAAAATGGGTTGCGGGAGTGCAACCGCCGTGAGGGCATGCATAGTAAGTAGTCTTTCTCATTTCGTAAAGCAGACCAACATTATAGAGACACAGACAGGCCAACACCATCGCGAGCAAGCGCGTTGGAGGAGGAGGAGAGGGCAACCAATCAAACAATCCTCTGGCTGGCTGGCAGGCTGGCTGGCTCAGCCAGGTTGGTTGGTTGGTTGATTGAGGCTTGCGCACCTGCGTCCCGGACCGTGTCCGTCTGTCTAGCTGGTCTGCCTAGATCTGCGAACCGTTCTGGTCCTCCTTCTCCCTCTCTCCCTTGTGCTGGTTAGGCAAGCGCAAGAACAAGAATTGCTTTTGCGTCATGTTCGCGCCAAGCTCTCGCCCTCAGACTTCTGGCGCGAAGGTGCCCATTGCAACCCCTCGTCGCAGTAGCCGTCGCAAGAGCGTAGCAGGCTCCGCGACAAAACGGGCGACAACTGGTCGACGAGCAACTACTGGAGCCGGAGCGAGTACCACTCGACGAAAGCGTGGCACTGCGCGCCGCAGCAGCAAAAAGACCGCAGGCGTGACGTCTTGGGCGGCTGCCCAGGCTCAGGCCGAAGCAGATGTCCTCGAATCGAGCTTCATGTCCCTCGACGATGACGACGTGGACGGCGGCACCGATTTTGGGAATTTCCTGTCCCCAAATGAAGACAACGCTGACATTCCTGAAAAGAGCATTCTGGAATCCAACAAGGTCGAAGCCAAGGGCTCCTCCACCTTTCCGAGTTCGAGTTCAAGCTCCACTGCGGCTGCAGACGAGAACTCTGGTGCTGAGGCAAACCTTCCTCGAAGCCCGACACTACGCGAACGCGCAAAGCGGGCTCCTGGGTCTGCGCGTCCATCGTCTCACCGACGAACTAAGAAGCGGCGCAAGACGAGCAACTCGTCTTCGCCCGTTGCCAACCTAGATGCCTCCATGTTCGACTCCGCTGCCGCCAACGAGGACGTAGATGACGGCAGCGAATCCAGCAATGCCAAAGCTGCAAAGGCACAGGAATACAAGAATCGCGGCAATGAGCACTACGCTGAGAAGGACTACGAGCTTGCTGTCGCCAGGTACTCGCAGGCTATCGAGCTCGAACCACAGAACGCCGTCTTTTACGGGAACAGGGCCGCCGCTCAACTCATGCAAGCGAGGTACAAGGATGCCATTGCGGACTGCGACCGGGCCATTGAGCTTGACCCCGGGTATGTTCGTGCGCGTGTGCGCGCAGCAAGAGCTTCTCTTGCTCTTGGGGACATTGAGATCTGCAAGAGCCATCTTGGTGCTCTCGTGAGGCAAGGCAAGGGCCACACAGACGAGGTCAAAGAGATGCTCGTCCTCTTTGCTGAGTATGAGCAGATCCTTGAAGATTGTGACATTGCTCTTAGCGAGGAAAACGCCGAGGAGTGCGAGCGGCTCACAGACCGTGCGTTGCAAATTGCTCCTGCGTCGCGGCGCATTTGGTTGTGCAAGCAGGCTCTCAAGCTCTTGCGCCTTGGAGCTTCGAGCAAGAACCAAGCGCTCAAGGTTCCGGAACTCCAAGGCGTGCGCGCAGAGCTCGAGGGCGTCGTTGCTGCCATTGAGTCCCCGGTAGAGGCGCAAGCACTCTTGGCTGAGTGCTATCTTTACGCCAAAATCCTCCTCTACTGCGCACTCACGAGCGAATCCAAGATTCTTTTTGCCATTTGCCACAAGATTGATCCTAACGACCAGCGCACTCTGCGACGACTGGAGATGATCCGGGAGATGGACACTCTTCTCGAAAAGGGAGCCACAGCCTTTGGCTCTGGGGACAGCGAGGCGGCCATTAAGGCCTTTGATGCTGCCCTGCAAATTGACGCAGAGAACAAGGCCTATAACGGGCGCACTTTTTTCCGCCGCGCAGCGGCCAACATGGCTTTGCATCGCTTCCGAGATGCCATTGTGGACTGCAACAGGGCGCTCATCAACATGCCATTGTATCACAAGGCGCGGGTTCGCCGTGCGCACGCCTTTATTCGTCTTGGCGACTACAAGACTGCCGTGAGCGATCTCGAAAAGACGTATCGCAAGGAGCCCACGGCAACCATTCTACGCGAGCTCAAAAGCGCGCGAAGTTTTCTAGAGAACGCAGAACGCAAGGAGCGCGAACGCAAGGCCGCCGCCGAGTTTGAGCGCAAAAAGCATGAGCAGCAGCAACGTCAGCGGGAAAAGGATGCCTCCGAGTACTTTCGTAGAAGCACACGGCGCAGCACATTTGCCTCGGGCGGCGGCCAAAACAAGTCTTCAGCCACTGCAGAGAGCACCGGAGCGGGGCCCTCGTTTTCCTCCTCGTATCGCAGTGCAGGCAGCCGGGCCGGCTCAGGCCCGAGTCGGCCCAGGGCCACTGCGTCCGGGACTGGCACGAGGCGGCGTGAGACGGAGGAGCCGCAGCATGGGTACAACACACGCAGCAGCAGCGCGAAGAAGACGAAGCCGGAGCGTCGACGCCGTTCCTTTGAGCCGGAAACCAAAAGCCATTACCAAGTCCTTGGTTTGCCACAGTCAGCGTCGACGGCTGCTGTGAAAAAGGCGTACAAGCAAAAAGCTCTACGATATCATCCCGACAAGTGCAAGTCTCCAGGCGCCGAGGCGCGCTTCAAGCGCGTCGCAGAAGCCTATCGTGTCCTCAAGTCTCCATCGTCTCGCCGCACCTACGATGCTGGGACAACACGTTTTTGGTAAGGAAGTAAAGCATCTCGCAGCTCAAACCTGTATATTCGCATTGATTGGCAAGTCAGATTCTATCCTTGCCTCTATTATGAATCACGGTTTTCGGCAATCCATTTCTCTTCCCTCTTCTTCACGAAAAACACTCATGAGCTACGTCTTATAAGCGAGATTGGACGACTTTGATATTCGATTTAGGGGTGGGTCCCAGCTGTCCTTGGGCCAAAGTCAGGTTAGATAGTATATATGTCACCACCGCTGATACGAAGTCCTTTTTAGCGGGAAAGGCCTTTTGGGGGTGTCTTTTTTTTCATTTTAGGAAATGTCAGATTGTCGTGCTAGCCCACTGAATTTACCAAGCGTCGACCTTGCGTTTGACAGCCCAAGTCTTGGTCGAAGGTCTTTTCAAATCAATACCGTCGTCATCCTCATTCGCCATCTTCTTCTTCTTTGAGCGCTTTGAGGACTTCGTGTCGTTGTCCTCATTCGTAGCGGCCTCTCGCTTTCGACGCCCTGGGGCCTCCACAATCACTGCCGCAACGCCAGAACGTGCGCCTACATCGGCTTCCACGCTCGCATCAGCAACAATAGCTCGGTCCGAATCGGAGCTTGCGACTGTAGCAGTCCGTGCAGATGATTTGGACACATCCTCAGTTTCACGAGCCTCGGTGACAAGCCCGGACTTTGTTATTGTTGTTGAATCGGGCATCTTGCCCTTTTCCGATCGCCTTGCCTCGGGGTCGCGCTCGTTTTTGCCTCCCTTCTGAGGATTGCCTCGATCTGCTAGAGTAGAGGATGTCTTCGTGGCTGCTGCAGATGGAGCAGCAATGCCTGCCTTCTGCAGCGAAATGCCGTCACAGGTTTTGAGGCGAGGGGCATCCTTAAAGTAGCGTTCGACTACAGCTCGTGCGAGCTGCACCTTTTCTTCGGCAGGAGTGTCGCCATCTTTACGTGGCGCCTTGATCAATTTATCAACAACGGGGTTTTTGATCAACGAAATTTGAATCAAGGTGGCTGCGACGGTCTTGAGAGCTTGAAGCGCTTTTGTTTTCGAGATCTCGTTGCTGCTCAGATCAAGGACCGCCAGCTTCGTGCATGACTCCAGGGCCGAGGCATCGATGTGAGAAATGGAGTTGTTGCTGAGTCTAAGCTCGGCCAGGAGCGGGCATCCACGCACGTCAGGAACGGTAGTCAGCTTGTTTCTTGACGCGCTAATCTTCTTCAGGCCCGATAGATTTTTGAGGCCAACTTCCGATCCCAAGGATGAAAGTTGGTTATCAGACACAATGAGCGTGTTCAGTGCAGGAAGAGCCTGCTCAGAAAAGTCGATGGTCTCGAGCTCGTTGTCATTGAGTACGAGCGCTGCAAGCTTTGTCATGCGCGCAAAAGGGGCACTTGTGAACCTAGTCAGACGATTGCCCGCCAATTTGAGCGTCACTAGCTTGTCCAAGGGCCAGCGGCCAAGGCGCTCCAGGCAATCATTGTCAAGCCGATTCTGACTCAAGTCTAAGAACGTCAGCGTCGACGCACTCCCCGGTGCAAAGACCCTCTTGGGCAGACTCGTGAGCTTGTTCTTTTGCAGCAAAAGTTTAAAAAGTCCCGTAAAGCTCTGCAGCGCTTTGGGGGCGACGCGGTCTGCGCCCAGGTCCTCTAGACGCAGACTCTTGGCTGTGGCCAGCTCGCGCACGCCTGCCTCGCCTGCGAGCTTCTCGACGCGCCCACGCGTCAGCACCCTCTCCTGGACCGTCACCTCCTGCGACTCTTCCTGGTCATTTGCTTGATCTTGTGTTCCTGGTTGCTCCTCGTCCTCTTGCGCAGCTCCGCGCTGCAGTGCCACTCCCTCTCGCGAACGACGCGCCATCGTCTCGGTTCTGAGTCGCGGTCTCGCTCTCACGCACGCACGCCCATGCACGCCCACGATCGCCCACGCACGCCCACGCACGCCCACGATCGCTGACGATCTGGTTCTGCCTCGCTGGGCCACTCAAATCAAGGTTCCTCCTAGACTGCTCTGCTAAAACAAGCGGGCTACCGAGCCGTCGTGGTCTCTTGCCGCCTCCGCGAGCCAACCAGCGCGCCAAGGATGTGAGCCCAGAGTGTCAGTCCTCTCGATCGATTCTTTCGCTCAGAGATCTTTCTCTCCGAATCACAATCCTGCCCAGGCCCTAGCCCTCCTGCTGCGGGCTGCACGGGCCTGCCGCTGCTGATGTGAAAGGAAATTATTATTATTTTATTTTTTTTGGTCAACGGCTCTCCACAAGTGGGCGGCGGGCTTTGCCAAGAAAGCGAGGCAAACTCAGTGTCAAGCGGTCCTCGCGGGCCACTCGGCAAGCCCAATCGTGAAGAACCCTTCGGAGGGTCTAGCGCGCCGCCAAGGGCGATACTAGCCTTCGTGGCACTACCGGAAATTCTCTCCAACCGCGACCAACCTCGAGGCAGGTAGGTAGGGCCCTCCCTAAACTGGCAAACTTTACCTTGCAAGAACGGGTAAACAAACACCATGCAGGTCTTGGGCGTCCCTTGCGGTCAGAAGAAGGACACGAGCCGACTACAGTGGCGAAAACGAGAAGAACAGCATTCGATGGAAGCAGTACCGCAGCGGCAACGGGCGAGAAGGTTCCGCTGCACATGCAACGCCACGACCGTGCGTCAATCACCGTGTTACTTTGCTCGAGGCCAGCTTTTTCTGCTTTGTCTGCTATTTGCACTACTATGTTTGGACGCCCCCCACGTTTCGCACGGATACGAGGCAAGTCCAGTGATTGGCGTGAGCCGTCTCGAGGTCTACATTCAGCCAAGTAATGGAACGGCAGGAGAACCTCTCCCTGTGCAACCTCGCGTGGCCTTTCTCGATAACCAAGGCCGTCTCGTCAATACGACAAACAATCCCTACTATGCGGGCGAGAAAATCTTTGCGCGCTTCCAAATCAACTCGCTACCCGATGATGCTAGATATGCGGTCGTCGAACAAGATGGCCGCGAAGGCGAGGTCCCCGAGGCAGAGATCATCGAGGGATGGGCAAACTTTACAGGCCTCAAGCTCGACCATCTTGGAGAGGGGTTCATCATCAACTTCTTCACAGAGAGCTTACAAGTAGATGCAGAGCCTTTCAACAACGTGCTTGGTGCTCCATATGAGCTGCAAGTTGTCCAAGAGGTTGGTACTGCAACAGGCGGAAGCGAATTCTTGCCACAGCCCATTGTTGCAATCGTCGACCGTGGTGGCAATACGGTCGACACAATCACAGAGGGAACAATGACCGTGAGTCTTTGTCTCCCCAGCGATGGTCTTGGCTGCTCTGCACATCCAGGCGGGACGCTTACGAATCTCGGCATCAGCTCCACCTTTGAGGTTTTCATTGTCATGGGACGTGCTGTCTTCTCGGGGCTGAGCGTCGACATGGCGGGCACACCATACAGACTTCGCTTCGACTCGACGTACACGGGGATCAGTCAGACCGTTGTCACCTCGCAAGACTTCACTGTTGGTATCGGGCGCGCCGTGGAAGTGCGCTTCGAGCAAAACGTTGGCGACGCTAAAGGCGGACTTGCCTTTGGGCTGCAGCCTATAGTGTCGATGCGAGACGCTGGTGGCAACATTGTCGTCGAGGATGCAGTAGCACCGCCTTTCTCGGAGGTCGAATTTTATCTCAGCAACAACCCTACCGTGGCGCTTCTCTCTTCGCAGGCAAATAGTGACCGTACTCTCTCGCTTACAGGTGGCATTGCAACTGCACTCGACTTCACAATTGACAAAATTGGTCAAGGCTACCAAATTCGGGCCACAGCAAACATGCGCACCGCTACGGGCATTCTTTACACCATTTACGCTGACAGCGACCCCTTTGATGTCGTTCTTGGCGTTCCAACAGCACTCGAGATACAGCGCGGGGTTGCTGGCGCCTACTCCGGGGGCCTGCCTTTCTATGAACAGCCCATCGTTCAGCTTGTCGATGGCGGCGGGAACGTCTTCGACGCTGAAAGCTCTACACAGGTGACGGCAACCCTCGTTGAGTCTCCGCTGGGCTTTTCCATGCTTGGCGACCCAGTCGCTACCTTTTTTCGTGGTGTCGCACGTTTTCGCTCACTCAAAATCATTCAGGTCGGCCAGGGCTACAAAATCGAGTTCACGAGCACTGTTGACGGACGCGACTTGGCTGTAAACCACACTTTTGATGTTCTTCCATCTTGCGAGTTCGAGATGATGGCTGACGATGCTCAGATTCAAGATCTTTATGGCCACGCCGTCTCCTTGTTCGAAGACACGGTATTGGTCGGCGCACCGCGGGAGGATCTTAACATTCGGGAGGTCCAGCGCGTCACAGTGCTCACGGATGAAGATGCGGAGCTGACAAATCAGATACAGCGCGTTCAAATCCGCGGCCAGCACCAGACCGAGATTCAGGTCGTATCTTCATGCGGAACAGACGCGAGTCTCGCGGGCTATTTCACTCTCACTTTCGGCTCACGCTCGAGTCGCCCTCTTCGCTACGACATCCATCCTAGTGTTCTCAAAAGTTACCTGGAAACGGACATTCCAACCATGGGCACGCTCACCGTCGAAAAGATCCCTAACGACGCTTGCTCTGCGAGTAACAGCTTCAACTGGACGGTATACTTCAGCGACCTTGAAGGCGATATCCCCGAGCTCGTACCCAACTATAAAGGCGTGTCAACTGGACCAAGTCCCGACCCCACAACGTTCGGCTATGCTGCCACAGAGTTTATTTCGATGGCCTCTGCTAGTTCCGCAACCAGCGTCTCCGTAACAGTCAGCACCCTCAGTGACAGTCCCTACATTAGCGGAACATTTTCGCTGCTTGTCGGCGGTGATGGGACTCCGCTCGGGGAAGATGTTGTCTCTGTCGAAACTTCTGCTCTTGGCATCACTTCGAGTGCAAATGATGTCAAAACTGCGGTTGAAGTCGCCGTTCGCAGCCTCACAGGAACGTATTATCAGTCCGTCTATGACACGTTCAACCTGGTTGATGTAAAGCGAGAGGGTCCTGACAACCAGGGCGGCTACACGTGGGCGTTGACGTTTCCCGCAACCGAGGTCGGCGTATACAATTGGCGCCAAGTCAAAGTCAATGTAAGCAATCTCGACGGACTTGGCGTCAACTCACGTGTAACGATTGCTCGCGAGGGCAAGGCCCCGCTGGCGGGCGGTTTTGGACTTTGGTTCAAAGGGTTTGGGCCGACACCTCAGATTGTCTACGACGAGGATCCTGCAAGTTTTGAGGCCAAACTCGAGTCCTTGCCCACAATACAAGACGTCACTGTTACAAGAAGTACTCTTTCCTCGGGGTATGTTTGGACAGTCACTTTTCTAGCCACTTCGTCAGACACCGAGTACGGCTTCGTTGCTGACGATCCAAGCAACTTGCCTCCCTTGAAGGCAGACACTTACGAGCTTCGCGGTACCGGAGCGCGCGTTCTTGTCGAGTACGCGTATGCAATTGACAACATGGATACGCTAAAGTGTCAGTCTGTTGTGGACGAGAGTTCGGGTGCCGCGTACGATTCCACGCTCGAGCCCACCAATTGCGTTCTCGAGAATATTGACCAGTTTCTGTTGCCAGAAGACATGCCCGTGATGGGCAAGATGGGCCACGAGACAGGCGCCGCGTACATTATGTTCAGAGACCAAAGCACGCTCATGTGGAGGCAAGCTGCGAAATTACGCGGCTCCGATTCAGGACCTTACGATAACTTTGGATGGTCCGTGAGCTACGACAACTCCACCGCGGCAGACGGCACCCAAACTGGTATTTCTGCCATTGGCGCGCCACACGCAAAGTACAAGGGTGATGCAGAGGTCCAAGCCATCCAATGTTCGGCCGATAGTGGATTGCTGGCCTTCCGCTTTCGATCGCACTTGACGGACTATGTGTCCTACACTGTCACAGCGCCAGAACTCGAAGCCGCGCTCGAGGCCGCTTCTTCGATTACCGACGTTAGCGTGGTGTATTACCTGGGCACTACAGAAAAGATCAACGAGCTTGCGTCCGGAAGTGGACATGGGCTGTGCCAGGCGAGCTCCACGCCGAGTGCGTCTCGCATTATCGCCCTCGTCACCTATATTTATCCCAACAATGGTGACCTACCCAATCTCGTCCCCGTGACATCAGACATTAAAATCGATACCATACCCATCCTCTTCGATTCCAGTGCCCCTGTCGGGCGCAATGGGCACCAGTACGGCGTGATCGACGTGTCCGAGCATACCAAAGGAACCATCCTCGCCAAAGAGTCCGGGGACACTGGATACTCAACTGGAGCTGCCTTCGTATTCACGCCAGATCCAGGCAGTGGCGCCGAATCACCGCTCAATGACTGGGCGGAGGAGGCCAAGCTCATGAGCAGTGATGGTGTCGCCGGTGATGAATTCGGTTTTGCCGTGAGCGTCTATCGAGATACCGTTGTGGTTGGAGCCCCGCACCATGCCTATGATGCCAGCGGCCAGGCCAAGCTCGCCAGCGCGGGCGCTCTCTATGTTTTCAAACGCCAGGAGGGAGGCGACTGGGCCCAGACGCAGAAACTCGTTGTCCCTGATCGAGCGTCCAATGACTACCTGGGAAGAGTTGTTCTCATCAAGGGTGATGCAATTTTCGCTTCCGCGCCAGGAAAATATGAAAATACAGGCCGAGTTTACATTTGGAAGCGCCAGGCCAGTACAAAACCCTTCGCCTACGAACAGGCCATAACGCCGGCTGACAGTCTCCCAGGCGATACATTTGGGAGTGCTTTGGCTGTGGACGACAACACTCTCATTATCGGTGCAGAGTACGCGGATGGACTTGCAGCAGATGTCACAGAACAGGTCCACGTTGCTGGCGCTGAAGAGGCGCAGGGACGGACTCTCAAGCCGGGCACAGGCCACAACCTCGTTGACTCCGGCGTCGTGTACTCGTACACACGCATCTCGCACAAGAACATCTTCCTCCTTCATCAAAAGCTGACTCCACGCACGCCACGAACCAAGGCGCGTTTCGGCCACGCTGTGAGCCTGCAGGCTGATCTCCTGCTGGCGGCCGAGCAAGAGGACTACCTCGGCAAGCTCAATGCACGGAGGTATATCTTCAAAATTCGAACGTACATTCCAAACGAAGTCATCGCAGCTGCCGCGGAAGACGAAGAAGCGGACACTCCACACATTGGCAACCTCTTTGCGCTGACCTGGCGTCGTCGGCTTGCCGACACCTCGCAGGTAAAGGAAGTCATTCGCACGGCGCGTCTTTCTGCTGACCTCTACGAGGGAGATGGCAAGCAAGAGACCGTATACACGGACCAATTTGAGGATATACAAACATCTTGGCACTCCTTTGATGCGTCTGCTGCCGACATTCAGACAAGCATTGACCAAGAACTTGACGCCGGGGATATCCTTGTGACCCGAAGCGCCGCCGACGAGTATGGAGGTCACACATGGCTGGTAACATTTTTGTCCATGACCACTGAGGGCGGGGCCGCTGGAGCTCAGCCGCTCCTCGGCGCTGTGAGCCGCCTTTCCGGTGGCGGTGAGATCGAAGTCACCGTCAGTCAGGAACCTTTGCCGTACGTTCACGGGATGGCGCATGTCTTCAAGAGGGAGCCCGCGACAACGGGCGATTGGAAGCAGCATGCGGTCTTGCGGCCTGAGGTGCAGCAGGACGGAGACCTCTTTGGCGCAACTATGTCGATGCAAAGTCGTTATGTAGCTGTCGGTGCTCCGAATCGGGACAGTCTCGACACATCGAACACCAATGGCGGCGCAGTGTATGTCTTTGATCTTGGCTTTATCAACACGCGCTTCACGCAAACCGAGTTTACCGGGTCGGAGGCAGTAGGTAGTCTCACCGTCTCACTTGAGCGCTGTATGCCTCAGTGCACTATCGGTCGCAACCGGCCGCCCGGCGTACTCGCACTTGACTTTGCGCTTGAGGAGGAGATTGTGGTACAATACCTCGTGACGGATGGTACTGCTCGCGCGCGAGCCGACTGTCTGCTCGACGCAGAGGGTACAAAAGAATGTCTCTGGCTCAATGCTGACGACCATTCTTGGGACGCGGCGAAGCGGTCCCCAGACGTCTACATTGACCTGCCCTACAAGGACCCATTCTTCGTACCACCCGGGCGTCAGTATGCAGTGGCCAATTTTTCAATGTCTACCAGGTATGCAGAAAGTGTCCTCGGCTCGTCGCAGTACGTTCGATATGACTTTCGTGCCCAATCTGACTATTCGCCGACAGGCGGCCAGATCCTCTTTGGCGCCAACGTGAGAACGCAGTCATTTGATGTCACCATCACCAATGACGAAATCATTGAGCAGCCAGATGAGACGGTGAATCTTCTTCTTCTCTCGGCGGGAATGCGGCCGGTGCCTGGAGGCGATTACTGGTCAGTACTCACCATCCAGGACGATGGAGATGGAGGTGTTGGAGCCCAAGACACATTTGACAAGCTCTTTGCCGCGGAGCCCGCCACAAAGGCTCGCTACGGGTTCGCGGTGTCGGTAGACGGACGTGTTGCTGTTGTCACAGCGCCATTGCAATCTAGCGCCGGCGTCGTAGAAGCAGGTGCGGCCTACGTGTACTGGCGCTCGGACGCAGGAATTTGGGAGCTCGAGCAGCAACTTGAATCGCCAAACGCTACAACGTCGGGTCGATTTGGGCTCTCCGTGCAGACGTCGGACATGGACCCACACAGAATAATCGTGGGTGCGCCAGGGGAATCGCCGCCTGCAATCTATATCTATTTTCGCGATGCAGATCCTAGTGCGGGGTCTGACCTGACCTCTTTGCCTGGGTCGTGGAGGCTTGAAGCATACTTTTCACTGGACCCGGATATCATCTTTGACCCGCGCTGTGATCCAGCCAATAGTGGGACGCAGGCACGATGCAACAACGACCACAACCCATCGGGGCATGATGCGTTCTTTGCAGGCCACAACGCCGTCGCCATCAATCGACAATTTGCTGCGGTCGGCGCCAAAGGCCTCGAAGCCGTATTCATGTATCGTTTTCGCCGCAATTTCGAATGGCATTTTTTCCAGATGATCAAATCCACAGAGTACGATGACGCCATGTACCCAATGGGCTCAGAGCATCGGAAAATCTATGTTCATCGACCTCTCTTTGGCTCGAGCGTGGCTCTTTACGATGATACCCTTCTCATTGGTGCCCCACTCAGTGCTGCAGAGCGGTACGCAGAGGCAAGTCAACCCACAGATCAGGATGTCGGAACACAGTGCAGCGACACGGGCTTCCGCACGGACGGAGCAACGTCGCCTTCCCTGTACGCGTGGAGCACGAATTCGTACGAGAACGCATACGAGTGGAGTCCAGCTTCTGCTTCTGTGCAAATCTCGTACCTAGAAGATGTCAACGGCGGCCTTGCCGTTAAATCTGTGGTGACGTGCGAGGAGTCAGACGCCTTCAAGCTGACGATTCGCTCCAATGGAATTCCGGACCACGAACTTGGGCTTTTCCCTCTCACGACAGATACCATGTTTGCTGGTCAGGATGACAACGCCAACAAGGTCGCGCCTCAGGGTCATGTCGTGGAGCTGCCGCGCTTTCCTAACGTGACGGTTGTAAATCCTGTATCGGTCCTCAAAGACCCGAAGGCCTTGCCATCAGGGATGATTGGGCTCGCACTCAATGGTGTGCCGTTTTTCAATCCGTTCACGACTGATGGAGACGACGCTACTCGCGCTGACTCCGTCGGCTACAGTGGACATCTTGTCGACCTGTGCAATGGTGGGCCAGTCTCGTTTTCAAGCAGCGAGGCGAACATGTACGGCTACCGCACGAATCCGGTGTGTCTGTATGTTCAACCCCCTCAGATCGCTGCAAATGTTCCGCAAATGACCACTGGCAAGTACTTTCCCTTTGAGTTTGCCATGAACATGACGAACCCGAACCCGGGCCAGCGCTCGCCCAAGATTGGCTACGCGCTGGATGGCTTCCCGATCTATGGACCATTCGGAGAGTCGGGGGATATGCCTACCGACCTCGACGACTGCAATGGTCGGATGGACTCGGTGCTCGGGCACTACGTCTACCACATCACACCCCACCGGGCGCCGTACATTATTGGATGCTTTCGCGGAAAGCTGAGTGTTGAAGTGCCCATGACTACAAACCCATTTCCGGAGTTCTCACCTGGTGCCAACCAGGCGAGGGATATTTCTTTTTATGCACGGGGTAAAACTTTTGTGTATTTGCTTCGCAACCTTGCCGATCCGGACGTGAGTATCCCGACCTCGGCAATTGGGCTCGATGTGGCTCCCCATGCGAGCCCCTTTGACGCGATTGGGGTCAACGATGTCTGGGTGGAACAGGAGAAGCTGACTGCCGGCGACGCCGAGCAAGGTGATCGCTTTGGTTCTGCTCTAGCAATCGATGGAGACCAGGTATTGGTGAGCGCATTTCGGGACTCCGCCAAGGCGAGGAGCACCTGGGATTTCGAGACAGGAGATCTGCGAGGGTGGACCAAAACGGGCACGGCCTTTGACACGCAACCAACCTTTGGGGACAACAGCGCGGCACGAAACATTTACGGAGATTGGCTGGTGTCCAACTTTCGTGACTATGCGCGCAAGACATACATTGGAAGCTCAAATCGTGAGGGCACCAAGATCGACATTGCCGAGTACATTGAGGGCGAGTCACGAACAGTTCCATATGGCCCTGGGAGCACGCACGTTGACCACCCTATTCCACGCACTCTTCCCGCGCATGAGTTGCGCGAGGCCATGTTCGGATTCAAGCCGAGTCGAGGCGAGTCTGTCAAGCATCGCGGGCGGTTCTACATCGGCACCTACGAGGCGCGGCCTGCGACCTTTGAGGACGGTGCTTTCACCACAACCTACGAGGAGGGTCGTGTTCAAGGCGACGAGCCACAGGGCACGCTGACGTCGGACGTCTTTCAGATTTACGGGACCAAAATAAGCTTTCTCTTGGGCGGCGGGTGTAATCCCAACGAGGTCTACATCGAGCTCCTCGTTGATGGCGTTCCCGTGCGACGTGAGACAGGAACCTGTCGTGAAGAGATGCGGCGCGTCATATGGGATGTCTCAATGTATCGCTGGCAGAGCGGGGTTCTGCGCCTGGTTGATGCCAGCTCGATGACTTGGGGACACATTAATTTCGACGATGTGCGCTTCAACTGGCACCCCTCGTACGAGTCGAAGTCCACGACTCCGTCTTCGGATGGGAGCAACCGTCGACAGCCGGCTGGTGGCGCCATGATGTACTCGGGCGAGCCACAAGCTGGCGCTGTGTATGCCTTCCGTCGGCGATCTGCAAGCCGACCAGATGAGCCATGCGAGCTGGATTGTGACGAGGACGGGTGCTTTTTCTTAAGAACTCCACCAAATCGAAGTTCGTGCGTGTGGGAGCAGCAGCAAAAGCTGCAGCCAAGTGATCGTCGCCCATACGAGGCGTTTGGTTGGTCAGTCGCCTTTGATGACGCGACGGGAATTGCCGTCATTGGTGCAGTGAATGGGCGCCTCATTGATGCTTTGAAGTACGATGACTACGGTGGGCGCACGCAGACGGGTGCAATTTACGTCTTCTTGCGCGAACCCGAGCAGCGATCTGCAGTGGGCACTTTTGAGGCCAAGCCATACTGGCTTCCCTTTGAGACTATAAAGATTCAGTATCCTGACGCGGCAGAGTCCGGACCTGACCAGTTTGCATACAGTGTGGCACTGAGCGGATACGGGGCGATCGTTGGTGCCCCGAGCAAGCCTGCACTCGGTTTGATGGGTGCAGCTTATCCGGAGCATAACGCAGCGTCGGTGCGTGCCTACTTGCAGGGCGGTGCCATGTATAGCATTGACTTGCGGAGCGTACATGTTAAGTTTGAGAAGGCGGAATACAGCGTCTTGGAAAACCATCAAACGCTTCCAGCTCTGCAGAACACAGCGCGTATCCAGGTCCGACGTACTGGCGACCTCTCCATTACGACGCATGTGGCGTACACAACATCGGATATCACCGCGAATGGGATCTCTGAGGCCAAAGCGGTCTATTGTCAGAGCCTATTGTACACGGCGCGCGGTCAAGAAATGTGCGGAGACTATGTGCTGACTTCTGGTATTTTGACATTTGATCCTGACGACGAGGTGGTGGAGTTTGAGGTGCACACCATGAACGACAATTGCAATGAGGGCCACTCGGAATACGTTTTGCTTCAGCTCAGCATCCCAGGTGGGCCACCTTTACATGGTGAGCAGTATGTTGCACGGTTGCGCATCGATGATGACGACGGCGACGAGCAAGTGAATCGTTTGTTCTGTCCTGAAGCCTCCTACCGGACCTCCTGGTACCATCCGTTCTATAGTGCATCGGAGACGCCGGACCTTCGCGGTACACCAGCCTCGCGGGCGCCGCTTCCTGAGACGGAAAAAGTCAAGTGGGTTTTGGAGCAGGTCAAATAAATGCGCACCTCAATTTGGCAAAAGGATTAAAGAAAAAGGATATGTGAAAAAAAAGGGAAAAGAAAAAAAGAAAAAGGGGGATTCATTTCAGGTTCTTGTGCACGAGGGGCGCGCTTATTCAAAAGTTTAGGAATGGTTGTTGCGAGAGGAAGAGGGTTCTGTGAGCGAAACACTTGGTCGGCCCTGACCGAAGCACATCTGCACGGTCGATTCCTATATGGCTATGGGCCCTCGTTCTCATGGTCATCTCACTTGTGGCTGGCTGCTGGAAAAGATCTTGTTGCTTTGTCCGTGCGAGGTCAATCGAGCTCATCCTGAGTGAGTTCTTCTTCCTCGTGAAAAGTGGACGGGGAGGCCGAAGCCTCATCACGGGGCTTGGTGTGGATGGCAAAAAGCTGGTCGTTGGCTTCTTTGATTGATTCGGCATTAGCGTCACCCTCTGAGAGCCAGTCGTATTCATCGTCGGTTATGGTTTCGGCGTCGCCTTTGTCGGTGCTTTTGTTCGGGGTCGAGAGGCCATTGGGGGCTCGTGCCGCGCCACGCGGAACTCTCTCGTCATTTCCCTTTTCCCTTTCTTCTTCATCTTCCTCATCATCTTCCTCTTCCTCGTCGTCGCCGTCATCATCATCATCATCATCATCGTCGTCGTCATCATCTTCTTCATCGTCTTCAAAGCCGGCCACACCGCGGTGCAACTTGACAATCTCTTCGTACTCGTCGACCGAGGTTGCGCGGAGCTCGCGAATGGCGAGACGGCTGAGACTATCGACAAGATCGTCGGTGTCTTTTTCGATTCGAAAGACATCGAAAGCGGCGAGAAGGCGCGGGTCGCCGCGCATGACGAGGGGCCCAAGCACGGCAGCTTCCTCGGGGTCGAGCTCGCCTTGGGCCACAAGGTAGAACATCGTGTCGAGAATGATCTTGTCCGACTCTATGCTTGTGAGCGTAGCGTCCGCGCCCCCTCGATTTGCGGCGGCCCAGTCTCGTACAGCCTCGGGCCCTGCCACGACAGAGATCTGTTTCAAGGTGTCAATGAAGTCGTCTAAATCCATGGTAGCGGCGTGTGTCTCGTGCGCCGCAAGGATTCGTTCGTCCTGCTTGCTGATAAGAGAGGATAAGACCTGAAATTGGAGCGCAGACAAGACCCCCTCGCGGTGCAATGAGCGCACAAACTGCATCGTCTCAGTGGCGGCATTGCCGAGTGTTGAGTCCATTTGCTGCGGCCGAGCGCGTGTGGCGCTGCGCGCGATGCAAAGCCTGTGGAGCGAGTCGATCGCGTCGTCGAGGTCTCCGTCGTCGAGGAGAACGTCAAAGATTGCAAGAAAGCTCGGGTCCTCACGCTTCAAAAGCTCGACAAGAATGCGGACCTCGACCGAGTCAAAGACGCCCTGGCGAAGCATCTTGGAGAGAAAGGCGCCCTTGTCAAGATCGATGAGAATGGTGAGGAGCTGATCGGCAAGGACGCGCTCATTTTGGTGTTCGCAGTAGACCTTCCACGCGAGCGAAACGGCCGAGTGTGTTTCACGAAACATGCGCATGAGAACCTTTGCTTCTGCTTGTGTGAGATAGCCGTGCTGTAGCATCATGAGCAACACGCGCTCAAGCCCATAGAAACGCGCAATGCGACGGAGCGTGTCGGAGAAGTCTTCCTCGTCGCCTCGATCTTCATACACCTGAGAGGCGGCTTGCACAAGCGGATTGCGCAAGTCCACGAGGCGCTTTACAGTAAGTGTTTCCGAGGGTGAGAGAAGGCCGCGTTTGTGCAGCGCTACAATCACCTGATACAGGAGCTGCTGATCTTCCTCGTCCATTTCCTCGTCGTGCAGCGTTTCGACGTCACCTGGCGCAAAGTCATTCTCCTCTACGTCGTCGCCTTCCTCATCGTCCTCATCGTCGCTGTCGAGGTCATCGTCGCTGTCGAGGTCATCGTCGTCGCTGTCGAGGTCATCGTCGTCGTTGTTGTCGTCGTCGCTATCGAGATCATCCTCGAGGTCGCCGCTGTCTTCATCGCCGTAATCTGGCGCTTCAATGTGCGCGATGTGCTGCAAAGTATCGGCAAGGTCTTCCCAATCGCGGTCTTGCGTGTACACATCCATTGCCGCGAGCACGCGCTCATCGCCTTCAGAGACGAGATTTCGGACGATGTCGGCGTCGGCCTCGCCCAGGTCGCCTTGGTCTTCCATGTGCGTGATTGCCATGAGAAGGTGAGCTTGCTTGAGCCAGAACTCCTGTTCGTCTTCTTCATCGCGGGCTTCAAGGGCCGCCCCGTGATGACTTTCGTCTCCTGCAAGAAGCTGGTCATCGCCATCTTCATCTTCGGTGTCGGTGTCGGTGTCGGTGTCCTCCTCCTCCTCGTCGGTGTCGGTGTCCTCATCATTGTGGCCCTGACTTGCGAGGTGGCTATGGATGTCAAAGCTTGCATTAGAAGAGGAGTGAACCAAGCTTCGGACGGGAGAAGCACTTCGCGATACGACGGGGCCCGGCTTGTAAAGAATGCGATAATACTCGTAATCGAGGAGATCAGGTGCTTCACAGACCGTGGTAAGGCCGAAGACCGCGTCGTCGCGTGGATCGACGAGGCCGACGACCCCGCTGCGACCGCTTGCGCGTTCGAGCATGCCCGTGAGTTCGCGGACAGGCATGCCAGGGAAAACAACGATCTCGAAGCGGCGCGCCAGGTGGTCCTCGAGCGCCACGTGGTAGACCTCCATGGCGCTCAAGCGGACAAGGGTCGATCGCGCTCGGCCAGGCCGCTCTGGCGTACGGGCGAGCAAACTGGCGGGGTGCTCTGCCCGCGCTTGGATCTGGTCCGGAAAGAGCGGGCGGAGGGCGATGGGGAGCGAAGTGGGTGTGGATGCTGCGGCGCTTGCCGCTTCGCCGCAGCCCTCGAGCGCGATACAAAGACGTGGGAAGCGCAGCGTAAGCGCTCCCTCCCTGCTGTTGATTTGGATCGAAACAGAGGCGAAAGCAACTTGAATCAATTTATTGTCGAGAGTAGGAGTAGCCTAGTGGATATATAAGTAGTAGGGCTCCTCAGTCGGCCTATGTATGCTGTCTGCTATGTATGGCAGAAACAGCAGGGCATACGCACAGGCATTGGAGGAAGGTCGCAAGATTTCGTGATGCGTAGGAACAAAGAGAAGCGATGTTTTCTTAGGTGGAGAGTGGTGGGTGGTGGCCTCCGGGTAGAATCAGTAGTGTGTGTAAGTTATTCGCCTTTTAGCGTTCATGCGTTGTGAAGCTGTTGTGGTCATTATTGTTGTTGTTGTTGTTGTTGCAAAACGCAGGCGTCAGGACACCTGCGGACCCACCTATCCACCATATCAAGCAAGTCATCCAGCCAGAATGCTAACTAGATAGATTATGCATGCTTAGGAGGATGCCGCTGCGTCATCTTCGCTGTGCCAAATGTAAATGTTGAGCGAGAAGGAGCCGGCCATCCAGCTCTGGAAAACCTTTTCGGCCGGCTTGAAGTCGCCAGCGGCGGCGGACACGATGAAGGGCAAGAGATGCTCCTCGCGCGGGTGAGCCTCGCGAGCAGAAGGGGCCTTTGACTCCCACTTGAGCAAAGCACGCTCAGACTCTTCAGGTAGGCGCTCCGGGTTGGCAATGTAGTCGTCGAGCCAATCCTGAAAGTTCTGGGCCCAAGGAGTGGTGGTGTGGGCATCAGCCGAGCTGCGGGCCGCGTACATGTTGTGGGTAGCCATGCCCGAACCAATGATGAGAAATCCGTCGCGGCGAAGATCTGAGAGCGCCTTGCCAAGCTTGACATGGACACTGGGGTCGAGGGAGCTACCCAGGGAGACCTGGATCACAGGGACATCAGCCTGAGGGCGCATGGCCAGCAAAGGGATGTAGACGCCGTGGTCGTAGCTCTTGCGCTCGGTGCTCGGCTTGATTTTGATGCCACTGTTGCGAAGGGATTCGAGCACATGCTCGCGCTTTTCCTCGTCAAGAGGAGCATTATACGTGTACTTGTAGGTTTCCTGTGAACAGAATGAAGCAAGAGCGTAGAGTACACGGAACGAAGGGACGAGCGAGTCAGTCGATCGATTTCTTGGTCAACCTTTCATCAATCTTTGCTCAAAAGAGTGGAGAGCAGAAAGAGAAGGAAGGCAAGGTCAGGGAAACAGATAAATGGTAATCGAAGAGGAGAGGGGCGTCGGAGGATGGACGGTCGACGATTTCGAATTGGTCGGCGCTGCGCGCGCTGGCCTCCCAGTGCGCAGACACGAGGACGATGGCCTCTGGTGTCTCGTAGGCGCCCTCTGGGCCGTACAGCTTCTTCCACAGGCCGCGGATCTCGCGTGCAGCCTGGCAGTTCTTGTCTCCGGCTGCAAAGGGGCCCTGGCCTCGCGCGTCGAGGAGCTGTGCAAGTACACAAGTAAGTAAGCAAGCAAGTCAACCCGACAGGTATACATACGTCTTGGGGCGTTAGTTTTTCGTTTCACTTCCCTTTCGGGCTCGCTCTTGCGCTTGCTCTTGCGCTTGCTCTTGCGCGTGCTCTTGCGTAGCGTCGCGTTGTGTTGCGAACTTACAAAGTAGGGGCCGCCGCCGTGGCCGATGCAAAGGCTTGGTTGCTCCGTGCGCCTGGACATGGTTCCGCTCGTCTGACACTCAGCCACGGAGCTTAGCGCTGCTCTCGTTGCCGTCGCGAGGCCTGCGCCGCCCGTTGCGGAGAGGAGTGCTCCTGCGATCGCTGCCTTCGTGGCTCTCCGGGATCCTGTGCTTGCCGACGCTCCCATCGACCGATGCGTGTTTGCTCGCTTGCTCGCTTGCTCGCTTGCTTGCTTGCTTGCTCGCTTGCTCGCTTGCTTGCTTGCTTGCTGCCGTGCCTGCCTGCCTGCCTGCCTGCCTGGGATCCGCTTGCTTGCTTGCTTGCTTGCTTGCTTATTATGTATGCTGCTGTGTGCTTGGAGCAGTTCGGGACTTGCAACCACGCCGCCGCAGCGCACACCTCTCGGGAGAACAGCGCCTGTCCCCGGCCTCTTTGCCGGACTTGCGCTGCGGCCGCTTCGCAGTTGCGGAGGCCCTTTGCTTCACTTGCGCGTCCGAGTCCGAGTCCAACTCGGTGTGAACCGCAGGCGTTCCGTTCCGTTCGTGGAAAATCAATCTTGAACCTTCAACCACAACCAACACTGGCAAGTTGAACGTGGGGCGACTCCATCATCACCCAGCATGAACGACGGACGGTTGGTTCATCACCCAGCAAGGACGGCCCGGCCGCGCCGCTGCCAGCCCTGCGGCGCGCATCTCTCAGCCCATCGGCCGCCGCCGTCTCGTCTCGTCGCCGCTGCAGAGCGCGTCCCGCCCCGTCCCGTCCATCGCCGCAGGCTGGTCCGTCCACCGGGGTCGCCTTGCCTGCCTGCTTTGCTTGTCTCTCTGTGCGCGGGCCGCGCGCCTCGGTCTCCGGGCGCCGCTTGCCGCGTCCAGCTCCCGCTCTGTCGCCGCCGGGCTCGCGGCGCGCGCGGGGGGGCGAGGCAGGCAGGCAGCAAGCGAGGGCGAGGGCGAGGCAGGCAGGCAGGCAGGCAGGCAGGCAGCAAGCGAGAGCGAGGCAGGCGGGCAGCAAGCGAGAGCGAGGCAGGCGGGCAGCAAGCGAGAGCGAGGGTCGGCGCGCCGCTCGGGGCAATCGCGCCTGGCCCCGCGGCGCCTACGCCTCGCTAGGCCCTGGCTAGCCGTTTCTTGCGCGGCGAGGCAGGTTACGCGAGACCACGTCACAGAAAGCGGAGGCCAGGCGAGGCAGGGCGAGCCGTGGAGAGAGAGAGAGAGAGACAGGCGCCTCTCCTCTCTTCTTCTCCTCCGCGACGGCCTGGCCTCGACGGCTTGGCCTGGCCTCGACGGCCTGGCCTGGCCTTGGCGGCCGCTCTGCTGGCAGCGCCGCTGTCGCCGGCCGCAGCCGTCCGCCGGAGCGCGGAGGCCGGGCGGGCTGCAGCCAGCATGGCCAGCCAGCTGAGCCGGCCGCTCGCCCGTCCGGGAAGAGAGGGCCCACGCCGTGCCCGCGAACCGGGCAAACCCGGCGCGAGCCCGTCCGCGATACGATTCCGCGCGGCGCAGACGGCTGCAGGCGCTGCGTCCGGGTATCGGATGCTTTCCGCGCGTGAAGGGGTGGTTTGGCGGCGACGTGAACCCAAGCAGCAGCAGCATTGGCAGCAGCATTGGCATTAGCAGCAGCCGGCGCAGCCAAACACTGCAGATACCGTGCCCCCTGCGCCAGCGGGGTGGACGCTGGCCTACGATTGGCGGGCGGATCATGGGGGAGAAAGACCACATCTGCGACGCTACGCAAACATTGCCCCCCCCAAAATGCTCGGGCCGCAAGGCCAATGTGCCGACCGTGGGTAAGCAAGGAGACCTGCATTGTGCTGCCCCTGCAGTGGCAGTTCACAGTGACCACCTGGTGACTGCAGTACAAGTGTTCCCTTGCAAGACTCTCTTGGCATGGCCGTCCACGAGCTGCCCTGAACGTTTGCATTCTCCGAGACGATCACCACAAAGAAAAGAAAACACACGCAAGGCAAAAGGAAGCGTCACGAATGTTCTTGACGAGAATGACGTGGCGATTCCGACGATATGTTGACGTTCAGTTCGCCTAGGATTCTGTCTCTTGCTCGGCACTGCTGGAAAACAAGCTGCCGAAAGTGAGGAAGTTCGTTCCTCGGTTGCGCTGGACCTCTTGATCTTGCTGGCGAGCTGGCTAGTGATGGACTTGTCCGCATTCTTATGTTACTTGGCAAACGAGTCGCACTTTTTCCCGCGAGCTCATCTGACCCAAAAGAAAAGGAGGGAAATCAAACACACGAGGACATTTGCGTCTCGACAAGACCTGACCGATCGACCCTACGGTGTTCTAGTATATACGTGTCATCCTTACTTTGCATCATCTACCTGTGTAGGGGCGGGCTCAAGAATGGTGGTTGTCGGAACTATTCCTCGCAGCCTGCATCAACGTGTCATTCCAGCGGGCTTTCCAGCTTGCCATTGAGTCTCGTGGCCAATCAAGGCTTCCTTGTTCCTCGTCTTCTTCGTCTTCTTCGCCTCCATGGGCCCCATACGTATTGGCTGCGGACCGGTGACCGGGAGCACCGCGGGAGGCGTTCTTCTGCTTGTCCATAGCACGAATTAAATGAACAGGTTTCGTCTTGCCCGCAGGCACCTCCGGCACCCTCAAAGGTTTCGCCGAGTGCTGCCCTGCGACGCGTCGCGAACTTGCGGGCATCTTGGGGCCAGCAAAGGCAACATCATCGTCGTCATGGTCGTCGTCATAATCTTGGACGTGATCATCATCGAATCCGCGACGTCCCCATCCGCTCGCAGCGCGCGGAGAAGGCGCTCCAAAGGTTCCAAGGTCTTCTCGCGGCTTGGTTGCTTCCTCATCCTCCGCCACATCAGGAGAAAGATAGTTGAATCTACTACTTGAGAACTTAGTCTTGGAGGAGGAAGAGCGCGAGAGACCGAACGCGAGACGCAGAGACTGCACAAAGCGTCGCGAGCCCCTTGCGCCAGTCTCAGCTTTGGCTCGGGCTTTGGCTTCGGCCTCAATCTCCATCTCGGCCTCGGCCTCGGCGAGCGCGCGGGAAATAATCGGCGGTGCCGAAGACGGTTTGGCAAAGCTGCTCGGGGGATTCCTGTGCACAGAGTCTTGGTGAAATTTCGGCGCAAATGTGCTATTGTCCTCGAGATCATCGCCTGCGTCGTCATGTGGGTTCTCAAAGAAGCGCAGCTTAGATCGCGATCCTGATCCAGCGGCAAGCTGATGCTGGTCGTACGTATCTTGCTGACGCGACCGCACGCGCGGAACCGTCACGTATGCGATGCCTGCAAGTAGGACAAAGACACCTGCCGCGAGGCCTCCCAGAATACCGCCCACATGTGAAGCGCTGTCTTCGCCCGCAGATGTGCTCGGGTTTGGTGTCGTCACCCCGTTGACGTCCTTTACGTTTGAGCTGACACCTTTCTGATCAGGATCATCATTGAATGTCTCCGAATCGAGGACTTCCTGGTTGTCGTTGTCGTCGTCGACGTCGTCGTCTACATTCTCATTATTGTCATTGTTGCCTGTAAGACCTGACTGGTTTGTTTCTGCTAAACTAGAGCTCGGGCTCATCGTCGGTGCGTAGGTCGTGTTAGCGGCAAGCGCTTGGGCACCTTGTAAAATGCATACGAGCAACACAATGACGACCAGCCTTCTTCGGGGCACGTGAATTCGTCCGAAAATTGCACGTGCGTCCGAATGACGGCCTTCAGTCTTCATCTCGTGCAAGTTCTCGTGTTCGTGTGAGGAATAGCGACGGCCGCGTTGTCGCGCGTTCCGTCGCTGTCGCCCATCGCGAGCACGCATGGGGTCGTCTTGGAGCTATCTGAAGACCCTTTCCACGAGCTTGAGGCGTTGTCTGCTTAGGTGTTTTCTCGCCTTGCGTCTATTGCTTTATTGCGGCGGAAAGGTTTATCTGTCTCTCTCGCGCACCCGGCGCGCTCTCGGACGTCGTGCTCGCGGCAGCGAGCGGCACAGCGTCTTGCACGTTTGCGACTCATAGTCGAGAGATGCGCTGCCCCCTCGTGGGCACCCTTTCGTATAAGAAGGTAGAATCCATCTGGCCCGCTCTTTCTCTCTCTCTCTCTCTCTCTCTCTCTATCTATCTATTCTTCCGCGAGCACTTGCATTCTTGCGGCCAAAAATGGTGTCCAAGTCTCCGCCAGGATCAAGAAATGATGGACGAGCGGTGCGGACCTTTTTCCTGCCTGGATTTTTCTTTTCCCCTCAAAGGTGTGCGACAGACAGGAATAGTACACACCGTTTTGGTGAAGAGCGAGGAAAAGAGCGAGGCAAAGAGCGAGATATTTTTTTTTGTTCATTGTTTACAGGGCCGTATAAGCTAGTTGGCGTGAGAGATGCAGGGGTACGACTGGCAGTGGACTCGAAGAATGAGGATGAAAAAAAAGAGAAAGGAAGATTCCGATTTTATCCAAGCTTGAAGTCAATGCAGGCTAACAACTAACGATATGTTTTGTTTGGTTCGTTTGTCTGTTCGTTTGTTTGGTTGTGTTTTTGTGGTTTGCATGTAGTGTGTTTGTTTGTTTGTCTGTTTGCGTTTCTATCTGCTTTTCCATTGGAATGGGGTGACGTCAGGCAAATCGTGCGCTGTCGAGAGCGGCCTTAATTTGTTGGGCATGGCGGAGCTCGTGGGTGCATGCGAGGAGAATAGCGTCGTGCTCCTTGCGCATTTTCCAAAAGGTTGCCTTGAGAGCAGCGAGGTCTTGAGTGATCCGGGCGCGACTCTGCCGGTAGCGCACCAGACGGTCGCGGGAGCTTGCCAGCGAGATGCGTAGATGCTCGGTCTCAATGTTTGTTTCGGTTTCACGCGCCGCAACGTGCGAGGGAAAGCAGCGCTGGAGCATGTGCTTGAGTGTGATGCTCTCGCAGAGACTGGCGCTCGAGACGGTGGGTTCCCGGCACGTCGGGCACGGAATCTGAACATTTTCTTGGAGCATTCCGCGCTGCAAGAGAGCGTCCTTTTGCACGGCTTCGTGGCGTGCGAGACATCCGCGGCAAAAGGAGTGTCCACAGCGCAAGGTGCAGGGACGGTGAAAGAGATCGAGGCAGATGGGGCATGACAAGGAGCTGCGCAGGTCCGCGTCCTGCTCAAAGTCGAGCCTCGGTTTGGAGGCGGGCAGCGAGTCCGAATCGTCGCTGGCACCAGTGGCTTCGCTGGTGGAGGTCTCGGTCCGCGCGCGCTTCCGTCGCGGTGACCTTGGCAGCCTCAATTTCGCTGCGGCATCTGATGCGGAGGTTGCTGTGACATTGCTGGTCTCGCACGAGGCGGTCTTCTCCTTTTCCTCTGCAGTGAGAGCGGCCGTGGGCGTCGAGCGGGAGCCCTCGCCGGCTTCCGCGTTGAGGTCCAGAAGAATCTCATCGACCAATGCCATCGAGACAGCGAGCGTGGCTTTGCTCTTGGTGCACATCTTCATGGTTGCGTTTTCGTCTTGATGTATTTTGTTCTGTTTCCTTTCGTATCGCTCAAGTTTGCTCGAGTGCTCGATTGATGATTTGCCGAGGGGAGGGAGGGTGAAGATGAAAGCGGAGGGGCGGGGCGTGCACACGCGCGCTGTGTTTTCGTTTTGTCTGCCTTGGCTTGGCTTGGCTTGACTTAGCTTGGCTTGGCTTTCCCCAGCTGGTGCAGAGGTGAAGTGGCGTGCCCCGTGGTCCACCAACCGAGTTTCGCTCCGCCTGCTGGACTGCGGTGGGGCTTTCTTTCTTTCTTTTCTTTCTTTTCTTTTCTTTTCTTTTCTTTTCTTCTCTTTCTTGGGTAGGGCTACCCGTTTGTTTGTCTGTTTGTCTGTTTGCTTGCTTGCTTTCTTGCTTGCTTGCTTGCTTGTTCTTGCCTTCTATTGTCTGTCTTGCTCGGTTTGCGCGTGCAGACTGCTCGCCTGCCGAGGTCCAAGTCTCGCGCGCTTGCTTGCTCTAGCGCGGTCTTTCGATTTCCGGCTCCTTTCGGCCTCGTCCGTCTGCGCGGTCCCACGCCTCGCTCGTGGCGGTAGGTAGCACCCGGGTTCGCCCTTTTCCCCGCCCCTTTCTTTTTATTCTTCGCTTGACCCCACTCCCTCGGCTCCGTCCGTCTGCGGTCTGCCGCCTCGAGGCGAGACTGCTGCTGCTCCTCGTGTCGTCGCGCGCGCCGACCGCCCGCACGTCCACCTGCTCGCCCGCCTTCCCTGCCCTGCCCTGCCCTGCCCTGCCTCGGCTCCTCTACCTCGGGGGCGACGACTGGATGGATGGACGGATGGATGGAAAGCGAATGGAAAGAATCTGTTTTGCGAGCAAGCAAAAGCAAGCGAAAGCAAGCAAGCGAGAGCGAGGTGAGCGAAGGGGGGGAAAGGGAAAGCGCTCTCAGCCTGCTCAAACTGACCGCTCGACTCGACTCGACTCGACTCGGCTCGACTCGACTCGACTCGACTCGTCTCGTCGTCCTCTCGTCCTCGCGAAGCGCGTATGCCGCGGCTCGCTGCCGCGCGGCGTCCTCGCGCACGAGCGCGGCGAGCGAGCTGAGGAGGGCCAGCTGCGGCGGCTGCGCGTGCTCGGCCACGCGAAGAATAACGCACTCCGCTTCTCAGGCCTCCTCCCCGCCCCTGCCTCCCCTGCCTCCCCGGGTCGCGATCGATAACAGCCCCAAACTGGCTCATATAATTGAATAACAGCCGCCGGGCCTGCAGTGCGCGGCTCTCTCCGTCCTCCCCCCCTCCCTCTTTCCCTCCCTCCCTCTTTCCCTCCCTCCCTCCCTCCCTCCCTGCCTGCTGGCTGCCTATTGGCCCCTCCCTCGCTATTATTCGCCCTCCCTCCCTGCCCCAATCGCCCTCCCTTCCTCCGAGTCCCAGCCGAGCGTGTCGCTTGCGAAACCGAAGAAAAAAAGAAGAAAGGAAGAAATGGTAGGAGGAGACAGCCAAGGGAGGGAGGGAGGGAGGGAGGGAGGGAGGCTCCGCGGGGGCGCAGAGTCAAGCTGCACTGCAGTGGGCAGGGGGAGTGGCAGGGTGGCGGGCCACGGCCCGGCAGGCGGAGGCGCGATGGATGGATGCATGCATGCATGCAAGGATCGGTGCACGAACTTCGAATGAACGAAAAGGCGGAAAGATGGACAAGCTCCAGCGCTCGCGCTCGGTCGCTTCGTGGAAGGGGGAGGGTGGTGATTCAAGCCAGCCTTCGTCTTGATCCAGGATGACTCATTCATCAACAGGTTCACTCAATCATTCATCGGCAAAAAAACAGCGAGGAGGCGTGCAGTGCTGCCTGCTCTTGGCCCCGCGGCCACGCCAACGAATAGGACAGACACGGATACCAGATTGACAGACATGATGGCAAGCAATCCTGACTCGCTGGGGAGGGCATGGTCCCGTACAACTCGGGAGGGCCAAGCAAGTACAGCAAGCTAGTGGCCACTGCCCACATGGCTCAGCGCGGGACCGTTCGACGCCTCTCTCTCTCTCTCTCTCTCTCTGTGTGTCGAGCGAAGCGAGCCATCCGAAAAGAGCTCGGAGGGGCCGCCACGTAGGACGAACGAAGGAAGAAACAGTCGACGCGCTCGCCCGCGCGCTCGCTGTTTTCCCCTTGCTTGCTTGCTTGCTCACAATTGCTTGCTTCCACCGAAGCGGATCGAACAGCCAGAATAGAGAGAAACTATCGGGCCCAAGTTCAACAACTATCCTGTACCATTCAAGTGCAAGAGGGTTGGCTGGTCAAGCGTCCAAACGGCCGGCGACAGCATCACGCGGTAATTAGAGGCCTGGGTAACTTTGCTTTCTACGACGAATGGAATCAATGCGCGCCTTGGACTTTCGCAACGCCAAGCTAGACCTCCAAGCTTGAAGCCGTTTGTGCGACGTAGACCACGTACTACCGTAGTCCCGTCAGGGCAAGACTGTAGCGATCGAAACGGCAAAAGAGCGAGGGCCGATATTAGCGAGAGAAACGAATTCGTTCACTTCAGTAGCGAGCCAGCAATGGCCAACACAGCTTGCCAAAGCTATAGTTAGCTAAAGTGCATGGATCACTGCATGGCATGACGGAACGGCAAACGGCTATCTGATTCCTCATCCCTTCACGGAGCTTGCGGCCTCCATTTTCGCTGGTCAGAGAAACGAAAAAATTGAGCACATGCGCGTCGCACCACGTCGCGAGCCAGCCAACCAGCCAACCAGCCAACCAGCAAGCAAGCAAGCAAGCAAGCAAGCAAGCAAGCAAGCAAGCAAGCAAGCAAGCAAGCAAGCAAGCAAGCAAGCAAGCAAGCAAGCAAGCAAGCAAGCAAGCAAGCAAGCAAGCAAGCAAGCAAGCAAGCAAGCAAGCAAGCAAGCAAGCAAGCAAGCAAGCAAGCAAGCAAGCAAGCAAGCAAGCAAGCAAGCAAGCAAGCAAGCAAGCAAGCAAGCAAGCAAGCAAGCAAGCAAGCAAGCAAGCAAGCAAGCAAGCAAGCAAGCAAGCAAGCAAGCAAGCAAGCAAGCAAGCAAGCAAGCAAGCAAGCAAGCAAGCAAGCAAGCAAGCAAGCAAGCAAGCAAGCAAGCAAGCAAGCAAGCAAGCAAGCGAACAGGATGCAAGGTTTGTGTCCCCGCTACGCACAGAAGTTGCCTCGGTTTCTCCTTGCTTTGTTCTTACTGGAGCTTTGTCCCAGAACAGGAGCTACAGCTTCCTCTTGTAAATTATCTCCTTGCTACTCGATGCATGCACTGCTGCGCACCGCACCGCACCGCACCGCACCGCATAGCACCGCGCCGTCACACCGACAGATGCTCTCAAGATT
The DNA here is from genome assembly GCA_000818945.1 of Schizochytrium sp. CCTCC M209059. Taxonomy (NCBI): domain Eukaryota; class Bigyra; order Thraustochytrida; family Thraustochytriidae; genus Schizochytrium; species Schizochytrium sp. CCTCC M209059. Next base: position 154,427 of record KN805404.1, read on the forward strand.
GGCCAACCATCGCCATCCCATCTTCTTCCTCTTTGTGGTGGTTTCCTGAATGAAACGAAGAAAAACGCAGCAGACCGCAGGCCGCAGCGTAGGAGGGCAAGTGGTGGTGCCAATGGAGAGAACGCTACATACTATACGGCGCAAGAGCGACCACCGCGCTATGCACTACTACAACGGGTCAGCAGCGCTCTCGGTTTCTACCCAGCCAAGAAAATACTCGATTGGCAGGCGCGACAAACCATCTCGCCAAGGCCCTCCCTGTGCTCGGCGGATGGGAAGGATGGTAGGGCACTAACGTCCGAGCTCGCAAAGTCGGTCGAGACGAGTCGATTCGACCGCCGCCGACCTACCCACTCACGCAACCATCCACCCGCGGCTGACCGATTAATCGATCACTCACTGTCAATCTCGATCAATCAAGCAATCAATGAATTGAAGAATCGACCGACCGACCGACCCACCTGTGGACATAACAACACCGAAGGGGGGCCGACGTGTGACCCAACGTTTCGTTGTGTGGCTGTTCCAGCGAAGCCTCCACTACACACGCGATTGCTGCCTTGTGGTAACGTCTGGCTGACTGACTGGCTGCTACTAGGCCTAGACAGTCATTATGTCAGTCAGACAGTCCGACAAACAGACAGACAGAACAGACAGACACACGTATGTGGCTGCCAGCTGCAGATTGTCGCTTCCGGCGTAGCATCTGTCGCCTTCCTCGCCCGTTTACAATGCTCGGCAAGTGCTGCCTGACGCGACGCTTGCAGTTGGTTGAACGAACCACGTGCCAGAAGCCACCGGTAACACGAAGAGAGGAGGGCCAGACGGTCTGCGTATGGCCATGGGGCGCAACGCTGCGCTGAATAAACGGCCAGTGCATTTGCGCGGAGAAGACGAAGCTTTTGCGGAGAAGTCGAGCCTTGTGCGGAGAAGATGGCGATGCGGGAGGGCGTAAGACACTGCTCAGCTCGGCCATGCATGCTCGAGCGCTTGGAGTCGCTCAAGCTGGCTCTGAGTCCGTCTTTAACTTCAGCCGCCCCGCTCCGCTGCCGGTGGCATGGGACGGTGACAGATTGAGTTGACTTTAGGCTGCGCCAAGCTGTAGTGGCAATGCAGCGCGAAACCTGCGTTGTTCCGCGCGTGCGAAGATGCGGAGGCGCCATGAAACTGGCCGCCGATAGGCATCTTCTTGGCTGAACGCTCTGCACAAAGGTGTACAATGCAAATTCGTGATGGCTATGCTCGGTGCGGGTGCGCAAACTCCTGACATTGGTGTTGACGAGCGGGCGGG